>JAVJIF010017461.1:0-87013 GCA_038442645.1 Agave tequilana
GACATTATTTATTAGATCGTACATGAGCTAGTCGACCGAGCGGTCGACTGACATGCACAAGTGCACATGCGCTACGGGCGGTCGACCAAACCTTGAGTTTCTCTGGTTACAGAGCTCCCAAGTTGGCCCCGGTCGACTGAGCGGTCGACCGACAAGAGAGGCTGCTCTCTAGTTTTTGGGTGTGGTAGACCATGCGGTTGACCGGCCACTCCAATGATAAAAAATTTGACCGTTGGTCGGTCGACTGTGTGGTCGACTGATAGGCCAATCTCGCCAGTTTTCTGAGCCCAACGACTATATTTTCCTAGGCTATATATATAGGACCATTTTTTCACCAAGATTTTGACGAGTTTTTCAAAAGCTAGTTCTTCCTATCTTCAACAGAGTTTTTCCAACAAGTTTTAGAGTTTCATTTCCATATCAAAAGAGAAGTTTATCAAGTGTATTTCTCTTGACTTTTCAAAAGGATTTCTTGAGTTTTTCACTTCCTCATTTATCTAGTTTTTCTCACACAAGCTTAAGCTTTTCATTGCTATATCCAATCCTAATAGGATCCTTGTTGCGAGAGAGTTTGTTGATAATCAAGAGAAGTGATCACTTAGTGTTCCAACCATTATTATTTTGAGAAGTTCTAGAGGTTGCGACCTCGGCAAACTTACGAGATTGCGTGTGTTGTTCTTGCGGGAACAAGTGAGGGACTTGTGGGCCCAAGAGTTCTTGAAGGAGCTCATTGTAGGTGTTGCGGTACTGAGTGATCTTGCGGGATCATTTATATTGGAAATCCTTCATAGTAGTGAAGGCGGGGACGTAGAAAAAGTGGCTCGGACCCGAAACAGTTTCTTCCATCTTTGCGATTGCTCATCTCTCTCAACTCGCTTGTTCTTATATCTTGCGTGCTTATATATTTGTGCCCATCTATTACATGCTTGATATTGCTTATGCTCTATAAATATACATGCTTGGGATTGTTTAATATCTTGCATGCACTTATTCCTTATCTATTCTTTACATGCTTGATATTGTGTTTGTGCTCTCACTAGTATTGAACCAAGAAAGCTGTAGTACCACCTCAACTCTTAGTCTAGAGGAATCTTGAGGAGAAGTTCAGAGCCCTTCACTGGGAATTCAGCTTCACTCTTTAGTCATACATTGTGCGATAGTTTTGTTTGCATAATACATTTTTAATTTTACATTGCTTGGCATTTGATTAGCACATTACCTATTCACTCCCTTAGGTGATTTACAAGTGGTAAACAGAGCTTGGTGCTCTTGATTTGGGTCTATCAACCTAGAGTTAAAGATCCTTTTATTTGCTAATCACAATATTTGCATACACACACATAGATTTCATTGCACCTCCTATGTTTGATATTCTTAACTTTCAATGTTGGAAAGTTAAGATGTCTATGTACCTCAAAACCCTTGGTATTCATGTTTATCTTGCCACTATAAAGAATCCTACTTTGTTAATGGTAAATATCTTGAGGCAATTGCAAAAGCCCTTCATGCTTTAAAGTCAACCCTAAATGATGAGTATTTATCTAGAATTTCTATCATTGACTCAGCTTTTTAGTTCGGAACACTCTTATCACTCTTGGTGAATAAATGCCACATGTCAAGGAGAGTGACTCGGATCAAGGAAGTAATACTTCCAACATGTGCTATACGGTCTAAGGGGATGACCCCCTTGAGGTAAAATCCGATTCCAAACTTGATGATGATGTTAATATATCTTATGATGAGCTTGCATTACTTTATCATAAAGTTTTTAAAAAATGCGATTTGTTGAAGAAAGAAAATGATTTTGTTTTGAAAGAAAATAAACTTTGTCGAATGAAAATGATGTTTTGAAAAGGGGAGAATGTTTTCTTGTCTTCAAAATTGAATGTTATTTTTGAAGGAAATAATTTATTGAAAACAAAATTAATTCTCTTTCAAAAGAAAATGATTTTGTTTTAAAAGAAAATAGGATTTATCTATTTCTTTTAATAGTCTTAAAAATGATTTTGATTCTCATTCTTGCCATGTTTCTTATTCTATTATTCCTTTATCTTCTATGATAAAAATGAGTTTCATGTTTTGAAAAATAGAATTGATTGTTTAGGCTCAACTTTAAGTCAATGTGCTTTTTATCACAGTAGATTGGAATCTATGTTCACAAGAAACAAGTTACACACATGTATGCACATTCTACTGGCACACATATGTTGGAACTTAGATTTTGATGATAAAATTTGTAATGCAGATGCATTGGAACTCTATCTCAAAAGCTTATGATGAGTTCTAAGTGTTGAAGACTACTCAAGGATGTTTGGCTATTTTTTGTATTTGATATAGAATGTTAAAAGCCTTAAAACACAAACACTTTAGTCATATAGTCAACTTATATCCAAGTATAGTCGACTTATATATCCTCCAGTCGACTTGACCCTTTTTGTAGTCGACTAAGTCCTGTCCTGAAAAGATGTCAACTTTCTGTTTCATGACTGTTAGCAGCTCTAGTTGACTTACCTACATTATTAGTCGACTAATACACATTATAGTCGACTATCTATTTCTGCTGGTCGACTAATAGTTGTTTCCAGAAACTTATCATCTATATCAGTCTTAATGTAGTTGACTTGCTTTCTTGATTAGTCGACTACCCCGGGTAAACCTTGTTCCCCTAGTCGACTTACTCCCTGCCCTAGTCGACTTATAACAGTTCTGACTGTTAAACAGTTATTGGTTTTCTGGTGTTTATCCAATATTTTAATATTCAAATTTATCCTAATAACTGCCCTAATTAACCATAGATTCCAGCTATAAATAGGGATGTTATCCTAGGCTAAACACACAATTCATATGATTAGTTTTCTGTCCAAACTCTGTTAAAATATTTTGTTTTCCAGAAAACTAGTTCTACTTTCTGTTCTTCACACAAATTCTAATCCTCTAGTGAAGAATTCTGAGAATCCACTTATAAGAGTCCTTGTTCATGATCACATACAAGTCTCAAGGCTTATAGGATTGATTGTAATCACTCAAAGAGAAGAATTATATAAGAGCGTCTTCTTGGAGTAGATGAGAAGTTGTACGAGGTGTTGTTGTCTTCTTGGTGTTAAAAAGAGTTGTACATATTTGACAAAGGGTGTTTTGTCAAGTGGTGTACAGGTATTGATTTTAGGTGTACAAAATCAAAGATAAGGATAATCTCAAGTGGGTTTCTTGGGGACTAAATATAGGTCAAGAGGACCGAACCAGGATAAAATCTCTTGTGTTTGCGTTTGCACTTTTTCTGAGATTTATTTTCTTTCTTGCAAGTTATTATTTAACACTAATTATCGTTGTTTTAGTGCTGTGTTGACATAATTTTTAGATCCTACAATTGGCATCAGAGCCCTGCATACCTGGTCAACAACCTACAAAGATGGCAACGGAGTTTCCTTCATCACAATTCAGAGAAGGACATTCTACACAATGTCCACCACTATTAGATGGATCCAGCTATAACTGCTGGAAGTGTAGAATGAAGATCTACTTGCAATCACTCAACTATGAACATTGGAATATAGTAGATGCACCATACACCAAGCCGATCATCAATTACAACGCGTGGAGTGAAGAACAAATTGTTGGCCCAGAGGCCTTTCACTCTAGTTTTGATGATGATAACTCATATATTTATAGTTTACTAATAATCTTGTGATATTTAGTTTCAGATATTTGATCAAGATATTAGTAGGTGATTAGCTTCAACAAAGGTGTTTTTGAGCTATCATATGTTGATTCAAGAGCTCGAGCGTCAAGATCGCATCTAGTACTCTGTTGGAGTCAAGCTCGGTGGATCGTGTTTAGATCGAGTCGACTTGGAGGAGTTCTATAAGAAGACCTCAGTTTGTTTTGTATTAGTTTGTGTTTAGATCTTGTGTAAAGATTAGATAGTGTTGATATGCTCAAGTTCACATACACATACTTGTTTTATAGTTTCATGTGCTTAGTTTTCGGTTTAACCAGTTTCAGTTTTTCAAAATATTTGGTTTTCATGGATAGATAGAATCAAAACAAGTTTACGTGGTTTAATGTATATTAGATTTGATCTATATACATCTATGTTTCATCTATTTAGAAAAACTTACTTTGATAGTCTATTTCAGGAGTTGGAGTTTTATATTTAAGCAAAACTTATTTTTGTTTATCATGTTAAAAACATAGATATAAATCTTAATATGTATATTAGATTCTATCCATATACAACATGCTTAAAAGTTATTTCAATATCATGTTTTTGTATTTGCATGAGCTTTGGAGAAAACGATTTTCCATTTCAAAATCCTAGTTTTTGGAAAAAACGGCTTTTGGCTTAAGGCAAATTTTCAAGAACACAAAAATAGTTCAAATTGTTTAGAATATGTGTTGAATTTTTGTCACACATATTTGTATTTCAAAGATCTAATAAGAACTGATTTTGTGAAATTTATGTGATTTTATAGGATTTAATCAAAGGTAAAAACCAAAGTTTTCAATCCCTATATTGTTTGGACTAGGCTGTCTGCCGGTCGACCGGACCGATCGACCGAGGCAGAACGTGCACGCAGCCCAGGTTGGGAGGCCATTCGATCGCCAGAGAGCTTCTGCTATCTGGAAATGGCCCCAATCGACCGGCAGAGAGCTCTGCTCTCTGTTTCCAGTTTTCGGTCAACCGGAAGGGCAAAAATGCCCTTTGCCAGACTGCCAACGAGGAGAATTTGTTGGGCTATAAATACCCCATTCCTTGGCTGTTTTTTAACAACAAAAATCCTCATCTTCTTAAGTGTTTTAGTTATAAGTTTTAAAAGAATTTTTAGGTTTAAAAGATCATTCTTTATTTGTTTTAAAGTGTTGGAATTTCAAAGAAAATAGAGTCTTTTGGGAATTGGTTTTGATCTAAATTTCAATATCTATTTGGATATTTTCCCATGTGTTTTTCTTTAATCCAAACAATTTATTTTCTCATACTTGAGCTATCCTATCTATTAGGATCTTGTTTTAGTGAGAAAATTGATTTCTGGTTGAGAGAGACTACCAAGTGTTGTAACCTTTCATACTTTGTGATATCCCTCTCGTGAGAGGTGATTGTGTTGATATCCCTCTAGTGAGAGGTGATTGAGTTAGAATCCCTCAAGTATGAGGTGATTGTTGTTTGGTTAAGTATCCATCCCTCTAAGTGTAGAGGTGTTTTGTGTTGTGCCTTGCCTCTAGTGAGAGGTTGTATTTGTTGGAGAGAGGAGTTGTGTACTCCCAGTTTGTATTGCCCAAATCCTCAGTGAAGGTTCCCTGTGTGGGAAGTCCTGTGTAGACGAGTTAGTGGAAATCCTTCTGTGTGAAGGCCGGGACGTAGAGCTGAGTGCTCAAACCACAAAACATATCTTGGTGTTTGCGTTTGATCCACTTTCTCTAACTCTCTCTCTTTCATTGTGCCTTGCATTGATTCATATTGTTCATATCACATATATGCTTGGTTTGTTTGTGTGCCTCATTTGTGTTGAACAAGGAGAGCTTCATATAGCACCTCAACTCTTTTTAAAGGAATTTAGAGGCGATAGTCCAGAGCCCTTCACCAAGAATTCGGCTACACTCTTTGGTTACACTAAGTATATTGCATTTAGTTTTTAATTCTGCATCTTTTGTCATTACATTAGCCTTACACCTATTCCCCCCTTCTAGGTGTACTTTCACAAAAGAAGTCTGCAAACCTGGATGCCAAAGCAATGAACGCGCTTTTTTGTGCCTTGAACAAAGAAGAATTCAATCGCGTGTCAACGGCCAGATCTGCAAATCAAATATGGCAGATTTTACAAGTAACCCATGAAGGTACAAATAAGGTTAAAGAGTCTAAAATTTCTATTCTTGTTCATAGGTTCAAACTCTTCAAAATGAAGGAGAACGAAACCATAGCAGAAATGGTTACAAGGTTCACCGACATTACAAATTTCATAGCATCCCTTAGAAAGGAATACACTCAAGTTGAAAAAGTCAGAAGTATTCTTCGTGCACTCACATTAGATTGGGAGAAGAAAATAACTGTAATTAAAGAAGCAAACGATCTCTCAACTATGTCATTAGAAAACCTTATTGGTAATTTAATGGTATATGAAGTACAACTTGAAGAGCGGAAAAAGGATGAACAACCTTTATCCAAGAAGAAAGTACTTGCCTTTCATACATCCTCAGACATGGACAATTCAGATGATGATGAAGAGGAGATGATAATGCTCTCAAGAAAATTCAGAAAGTTCTTGAAGTAAGGTAAGTTTAATCCTATATGTTTTAATTGTAATAAAACAGGTCATATGAAGAAGGTTACCTATTGCTCAAAAATAAAGAAAAATTCAAGAGCAAAAAGTTCAAAAAGAAGAAAGATTATCAGGCATCATGGGAGAATAGTGATTCCTCTTCCTCTGATGAAGAAGAAACCACTGAACATGCCAACATTTGTTTATGGCTCAAGAAGAAGATGAGGTACAATATACTAAACTCGTAGATGCATTTCATGAGTTATATAATGATCTTAAGAATGAAAAGAAGAAAAATAAAGTTTTATCAAAGGAAAATGAAAGACTCATCAAAGAAAATTCTGTTTATGTTTCTCACATTTCTTCTGTAAATTCTCAAAAGGATGACTTTGAAAAAGTTATATTATTTGTAAAAAGGGTAATGAGAATTTTTTAAAAGAGAATATTTAGCTTAAAAGAGAAACAATGTCATTAAATGAGAATTTCTGTTTTAGATAAAGACATGATAAGTTTCAAAAATAAATATGAAGATCTTTTGAATAAAGTGACAAAGTTTAATAAAGGAAAAGAAAATGTAAATGATATATTGTCATATCAAAAGATTTCATATAATTATTTTGGACTTAGATTTTTAAAAGATAAGTATATTGGTCTTGGTTGTTCAAAAAATAATGTTGAAAGAACTACACATGTCTACGAAAAAAATAATGATAATTTTTTTTAGAAGACCATGAAATCAAAGTATAAATATATTTGGATTCCTAAAAATCTAAATAATATGGATAAAAATGTTTATATTGCATCATATGTACATGATATATATAATTCATGCAATTATGTTTTTACTAACAGATGAAAATCAAATTCAAATTGGGTTTGGACTCTAAAAGGTTAATGTTTTGATCATGTTATGATTGGTACCATTAACAATGTTTAATCTTATGGGTACCATATAAAGATAAGAGATTTATTGATAATAGAAAATTTCAAACATATAATGTATTATCTATATACGTCATAATATATATTTTTCAGGGGGAGAACACTTGTTTTCTATATTTGTTATAACCTGTTCTTTGCAAGGGGAGAACAATTTTGTTATAACATGTTCTCTAAAGGGGGAGTTATATGCACACAATGTATCATCATCAAAAAGGGGGAGAATGTTGGAACTTAGATTTTGATGATAACATTTGTGATGCAGATGCATTGGAGCTCTATCTCAAAAGCTTATGATGAGTTCTAAGTGCTGAAGACTACTTAAGAATATCTGGCTATTTTGTGTATTTGATATACAATGTTAAAAGCCTTGAAACACACACACTTTAGTCATATAGTCGACTTATATCCAAGTATAGTAGACTTATATATCCTCTAGTCAGCTTAACCCTGTTTGTAGTCGACTAAGTCCTGTCCTAAAAAGATATCAACTTTCTGTTTCTTGACTGTTAGCAGCTTTAGTCGACTTACCTACATTATTAGTCGACTAATACATGTTATAGTCGACTAACTATTTCTGCTGGTCGACTAATAGTAGTTTCCAGAAACTTATCATCTGTATTAGTCTTGATGTAGTCGACTTGCTTTCATGATTAGTGGACTAACCCAGGCAAATCTTGTTCCCTAGTCGACATACTCCCTACCCTAGTCGACTTATAACAGTTTCTCACTGTTAAACAATTATTAGTTTTCTAGTATTTATCCAACGTTTTAATATTTAAATTTGTCCTGATAACTACCCTAACTGACCACAGATTCCAGCTATAAATAAGGATGTTATCCTAGGCTAAATACACCAATTCATATGATTTGTTTTCTGTCTAAACTCTATTAAAATATTCTGTTTTCCAGAAAACTAGTTCTACTTTCTATTCTTCACACAAATTCCTATCCTCTAGTGAAGAATTCTAAGAGTCCACCTATAAGAGTCTTTATTCACGATCACATACAAGTCTCAAGGCTTATAGGATTGATTGTAATCACTCAAAGAGAAGAATTGTACAAGAGTGTCTTCTTGGTGTAGAAGAGAAGTTGTACAAGGTGTTATTGTCTTCTTGGTGTTAAGAAGAGCTGTACACATTTGGCAAAGGGTGTTTTGTCAAGTGGTGTATAGATGTTGATTTTGGGTGTATAAAATCAAGGATAAGGATAATCTCAAGCGGGTTGCTTGGGGACTGGATGTAGGTTAAGAGAACCAAACCAGGATAAAATCTCTTGTGTTTGCGTTTGCATATTTTCTGAGATTTATTTTCTTTCTTGCAAGTTATTTTATTTAACGCTAATTATCGTTGTTTTAGTATTGTGTTGACATAATTTTTAGATCTTACAATTGATATCAGAGCCCTGCATATCCGGTTAACACCCTGCAAAGATGGCAACAGAGTTTCCTTCATCACAATTCAGAGAAGGACATTCTACACAACGTCCACCACTATTTGATGGATCCAACTACAACTGCTGGAAGTGTAGAATGAAGATCTACTTGCAATTACTCAATTATGAACTTTGAAATATAGTAGAAGCACCATACACCAAGCCGACCACCAATTACAACTCATGGAGTGAAGAACAAAAGAAGTCTGCAAACCTGGATGCCAAAGCAATGAACGAGCTTTTCTGTCCTTGAACAAAGAAGAATTAAATCGCGTGTCAACGGCCAGATCTGCAAATCAAATATGGCAGATTTTACAGGTAACCCATGAAGGTACAAATAAGGTTAAAGAGTCTAAAATTTTTGTTCTTATTCAAAGGTTCGAACTCTTCAAAATGAAGAAGAACGAAACCATAGCAGAATTAGTTACAAGGTTCACCGACATTACAAATTCCTTAGCATCTCTTGGAAAGGAATACACTCAAGTTGAAAAAGTCAGAAAGATTCTTCATGCACTCACATCAGATTGGGAGTCACTGCAATTGAAGAAGCAAATGATCTCTCAACTATGTCATTAGAAAACCTTATTGGTAATTTAATGGCATATGAAGTACAACTTGAAAAGCAGAAAAAGGATGAACAACAACCTCTATCCAAGAAGAAAGTACTTGCCTTCCATACATCCTTATACATGAACAATTCAGATGATGATGAAGAAGAGATGGCAATGCTCTCAAGAAAATTCAGAAAGTTCTTGAAGTGAGGTAAGTTTAATCCTATATGTTTTAATTATAATAAAATAAGTCATATGAAGAAGGATTGCCCATTGCTCAAAAATAAAGGAAAATTCAAGAGGAAAAAGTTCAAAAAGAAGAAAGATTATCAGGCATCATGGGAGAATAATGATTCCTCTTTCTCTAATGAAGAAAAAACCACTGAACATGCCTACATTTGTTTATGGCTCAAGAAGAAGATGAGGTACAATATACTAAACTCGTAGATGCATTTCATGAGTTATATAATGATCCTAAGAATGAAAAGAAGAAAAATAAAGTTTTATCAAAGGAAAATGAAAGGCACATCAAAGAAAATTATGTTTATGTTTCTCACATTTCTTCTGTAAATTCTCAAAAGGATGACTTTAAAAAGTTATATTATCTGTAAAAAGGGTAATGAGAATTTTTTAAAAGAGAATATTTTGCTTAAAAGAGAAACTAAGTCTTTAAATGAGAATTTTTGTTTTAGATAAAGACATGACAAGTTTTAAAAATAAATATGAAGAACTTTTGAATAAAGTGACAAAGTTTAATAAAGGAAAAGAAAATGTAAATGATATATTGTCATATCAAAAGATTTCATGTAATTATTTTGGACTTGGATTTTTAAAAGATAAACATATTGGTCTTGGTTGTTCAAAAAATAATGTTGAAAGAATTACACAAGTCTACAAAAAGAATAATGATTTTGTTAGAAGACCATGAAATCAAAGTATAAATATATTTGGATTCCTAATAATCTAAATAATGTTGGCCCAGAAGCCTTCCACTCTAGTTTTGATGATGATTAACTCATGTAGTTATAGTTTACTAATAATCTTGTGATATTTAGTTTCAGATATTTAACTAAGATATTAGTAGGTAATTAGCTTCAACAAAGGTATTTTGGAGCTTTCACATGGTGATTCAAGAGCTCGAGCTTCAAGTTCACATCTAGCACTCAGTTGGAGTCAAGCTCGGGGAATCGCGTTTGGATCGAGTCAACTTGGAGACGGCGTTCTACAAGAAGGCTTCGGTTTGTTTAGTTTAAGATTTTTTTAGATCCATTGTAAAGATTAGATAGTGTGATATGCTCAAGTTCACAACACACACACTTGTTTTAAGTTTCATGTTTATTGGTTTTGGTTTTCGATTTAACCGATCTTGGTTTTCATGAATAGATAGAATCAAAACAAGTTTACATGGTTTAATGTATATTAGATTTGATCTATATACATTTATGCTTCAATACTTAGAAAAATATATTTTGATACACTATTCATGTGTTTAGAGTTTTGTATTTAGACAAAACTTATTTTGGATTTAATGTCAAAACATAGATATAATACCTTTCATGTATATTGGATTCTATCCATATACTATATGCTTCAAAGTTGTTTAAATATCATGTTTTTGTATTTACATGAGTTTTGAAAAAATCGGATTTCCATTTAAAAAATCTTAGTTTTGGAAAATACAGAATTTGGTTTAAGAAAAATTTTCTATCACACAAAAATGGTTCAAATAGTTTGAAATATGTGTTGAATTTTAGTCACACATATTTGTATTTCAAAGATAATACAAGAACTGATTTTTGTGTAATTTATGTGATTTTATGGGATTTATTTGAAGTTAAAATATCGAGTTTTTAAATCCTTAAATTTTCCCTGCCAGGCTCTGGCGGTCGACCGGGACGGTCGATCGGACCAGTAGTCGGTCGACCGGACCGGTCGATCGATGTGCACAAGACGTACACAAAGGCCAAGTGATTTGGCCGGTTGACCGACTGAAGTCACCCCACTCTCGGGTGGGGCCGGTTGACTGGGCGGTCGATAGTTTAATTTGGCCCGGTCGACCGGGCAGTCGACCGGAGGGCTCAACGGTCAAAAATGTGACCGTTGGCCGGTCGACCGGAAGGGCATTCTGGCCCTTTTCAGCTGCCAACAGGCAGATTTCTAATGGGGCTGTAAATACCCCCATTTGAGTTGGTTTTTAACAAGAATTTCAAGAGCTAAATTTCTCTCATTTACAAGTGTTTTAATACAAGTTTTCAAAAGATTTTTTAAGCCAAAAGGATTCATCTTTATTTGTATTTCAAGGGTTGAAAAAATCAAAGAAAAATAGAGATTTGGGATATTTATCTTGTTCTTCATTTCTATCAAATTCAAATTATTTTCCCAAGTATTTTTCTTTGTTATTTGATTTCCAAACACCTTGATTTTCTCACACTTGAACTTATCTACTATCATATCTATTAGGATCTTTGTTTTGTGGGAAAAGAAGTGAGGAGGAGTTGTTATCCCTCTTAGTGAAGAGGTGATTATTAGAGTGTTAGCATTATGTCTATCCCTCCTTTATTTGTGAGGTGATTATTGGTTGAGTGGCTTTGTGCCTATCCCTCATTTGTGAGGTTGATCTTTGTTTGGCATTATGCCTTGCCTCTAAGTGTAGAGGTTGTATTGGTTGAGGAGGAGTTGTGTACTCCCAATTGTAATTGCCCCAAATCCTCAGTGGAGGTTCCCTGTGCGGGAAGTCCTGTGTGGACGAGTTAGTGGAAATCCTTCTGTGTGAAGGTGGGGACGTAGAGCTGTGTGCTCGAACCTCAAAACATATCTCGGTGTTTGCGTTTGATCCACTTTCTCTAACTCTCTCTCTTACATTGTGCATTGATTCATTTTGTCATATCATATACATGCTTGTGTTGTTTGAGTGTGCCCATACTTGTGTTTAACCAAGAGAGCTTTACATAGCACCTCAACTCTTATTTAGAGGAATTCAGAGAGTTAGTCCAGAGCCCTTCACCGGGGATTCGGCTACACTCTTTGGTTACACTAAGTGTGTTGCAAATTAGTTTTTAATTTCCACATTATTGTTCATAGATTAGTCGTACACCTATTCACCCCCCCTCTAGGTATACTTTCAATTGGTATCAGAGCCTACGCTCCTGATATTAGGTTTAACCACCTAGGAGTGTGATCTTGTTAGCTAATCTATCATTTGCATTTGCACACTATATTGTTTACACACACTCATGGACTTCATGTCCCCACCTATGTTTGATACTTCCAACATTGTTGTTTGGAAGGTTAGGATGTCCATGTACCTAAAAACCCTAGGCTTGCATGTTTTCCTTACCACTACTAAGAAATCCTATCTTGGTAATAGCAAGCATATAGAGGCCAATGCATAAGCCCTAAAGGCACTTAGAAGCACGCTTAACAAAGAATATCATATGATAGTTTCTAACTGTGATTCCGCCTTTGCAGTGTGGAACATGTTGACCTCCTCCAAGCTTCAAACACCAACCATTGTGGAGAATGAATCTAGTTGAGAATCCGAGCAACATTGCTACATGGTCCAAGGGAATGACTCCCTTGAGGTATACTCGGAAACTCAATCAGATGATGATGATGCTAGTTCTTCTAGTAAAATCATATTAATACCAATGCTTTGAATAAAGAACTTTCAATTCTTTGTGAAAAATTGCTTGAAAAATATAATCTTTTGAAAAGAAGAGTTTTGGACTTAACAAAGAAAATAAGGATTTGTGTTAAAAAATTGATTTAGTTTTGCAAGAGAAAGTGGAGATTTCTAATGAAAGGGATTCATTGAAATCCAAACTTGACCTTGCTCTTACAGAAAATGAAATTTTGAAAAATAAAAATGATTGTGAAAATGTTTTGAAGAAAAATGAGGCTTTAACTTCAAAACTTGATTTTTTCTTAAAAGAGAATGAATCCTTGAAAAACAAAATTGCTTCTACTTCAAAGGATTTAGATTTGGTTTCTAAGAAAATATTTCTTTGAAAAATGATTTAGATTCTCATGTTCGCCATGCTAGTGTAGCTTCACATTCTAGCTCACCTATTACATGCTCCACTTTATCTTCAAGTATAAAAAATGATATAAATATTTTGAAGAAAAGTGTTGATTGTTTGGGCTCCACTTTGAGCCATTGTGCTATGAACCACTCACGGTTGGAATCTAAGTTTCAAAGGAAACAAATTCCATCTATGCATGCACACAAACCACGGCATACACATGCTTCCCACGTTCACACCCACAACACTTTGTATGCTTATGTGTACACTTGTACACATTGTGGACGTAAAAGCCACCTTGATAAATTTTATTATGATAGGATACATGATTCTAATTTAGCAAATAAGTTTGTTTAGGTTAGGAAAAGAGCTAACCCCCATGGACCCAAAAGAGTGTGGGTACCAAAGACCACTTCTATTTTATTTGATGAAGGTGTGGGCTCTCACATGACGCGAGAGTGATGGTGCCTTGAGGTGGATGCGTTCCGAGCTTAAAGAGGACAATTTAGATGCATCATTTTCGAGGGGAGTTTGGTGGGAGGACCACCATGGTTTGGAGACATAGAGATGTATCCTCATGATTTTTGATAACGATCTCTAACTCCTATTTATGTTTACATGCTTTTCATATTGTTGATTTTTAGCATGTCATGTTTTAATGCTCATTATGCCATTTGCCATGTTTAATAGTCCTATGACATACATGATTAGTATTTGAGATCACCCATGTTAATATGGACTTATACCTTTGTGTTCTCACATTTGTTTTAACTATTGTGTATATCATAGATTTAATGCATGTGCATTTACCATAATGATCATATAAGTTTTGATTTCTATGCTTCATGTTTTGACTACATGTTTAGATGTTAGTTTTCATTAAAACTTAGGTATATACTTGTACAACTAGTGAGCCACAAATAGATTATTATATGTTTGTGCTTGATTGCTCATTTGTACTTATTAGATGTACTAGTATAGCCTAGTTTTGATGATTCATGCATTTTGACTTGTATTCCCATTTTGTACATATTTTTCATGTTTATATTTAAACTTCATGTATATGTCCATTTTGTCTAAACTATTAGCTATACATATACATTCTTGAGCCACTTGCCTTCATGCATATACTTTTGTGGACTCGTTTATGTTTGGATATGTATGTATACTTTAGTTTGTACAAAACATACATATGCCTTGAAGATAAATTATTTTGATTAGATTATCATATTTTTCATGTTTTAAGGAATTTCACATTGAGCTTAATTGCCTATTTTCATGATGATATGGTTGACATAACTCTTATACACTCACTTTACTTAATGTTTTCTCATGATTTTGTTTTCATGAGTATGATATGTGCCTTATAGATTTTGAGTATTGATGATCGTGTGACTTACATATTTTCATGAAATATATATTTGTTTTATTCCTTGCTTGAAGGATTTCGTAATAGTTTTCAAAATTTTCATATAACTAATTCGTATTCTTCATATGGCAGAGTTTTCAAACGTGTTATGTTATTTTCAAACTTATTTTTGAAAACCCCACCATCCCAAGGGCGGTTGGTTGGGCGACCCTGCCTTGTATGCTCATTATTGAAAATCTATTTAAACGTGCATGAAATGGGTGGTAGGAAGTATGAGTTATACTCTTGATCTTATTTTGTTTTCAATTGATATCATTGTATCTTTTCAGTTGGTATCACAATTAACATTCATTTATCTTGTATACTCATATTTTTTATATATATATGCTTAAACTTCAAATAGTATCAATTTTGATTGGTATTCAATTTTTCATACATATATATGTGTTTTATTTGTGCTTACTATATCTCTATATCATTGAGCACAAATTTTGGTTATGCTAAGCTTGATTCCTTAAATGACAATTATATTTCAATTGATTATTTTTCAATTGGTATCTTATACAAGCTTATGCATCATTTTGTTTGGTATTTCATAAAGGGGGAGAAATTCATATTTCACCTTTTAATTGGTTTTGTTTACATTTGGTATCTTACTCTCACACTTTATGTTGAAAAATGATTGAAAAATGATATTGATTTTTTAATTTGGTATCATACGCTCCTAATGAAAAATATTTTCAATTGGTATGTGTTTCATTTTCAATATTGGTATCAAAAATATTACATTGATATTATTCTCTATTTGGTATCTTTATTGTAAAACAAGTTTAGTGTTTAACCAAAAAGATTGGTTTAGGTTTTTCATTTGGTATCTAAAGTATAAATATTTTCAATTGGTACTAATTTTTACAATTGGTATCAAGATTACCTTTATCTTTATTTCTTTCAATTGATATCAAAATTTTTGTTTGTTATCTTCAAAATGTTTAGTTTACTTTCAATTGGTATCATCATTTGGTATCATGATGTTTCTATGTATACCTTTGCACTAAATTGAGATATTTTTTGGTATCATAATGTTTTGATTTGATTTCACCCCTTGATGATTTTTGTTTCGAATAAAAAGGGGGAGAACATTGTTTTATTGTTTACTTTAACCCCTTTGTTGATGATTGACAAAAAGAGGGAGAAGTATTTTAGTATATATGCATGTTTATTTAAATTTATATTAAAAGCATTTGTTTTATGTTTTGTTGATATTAGTATCAAGAGCATGGATATTAGTATCAAGAACATGTTTTGTTATTTTGTTTTGTTGGTATCAAGAACTTTTACTGAAATTTTTATTGTTGGTATCAAGAGCTTTTATTGAAATTTTTATTGGTATCAAGAGCAATTATTTAAAGAATATGTTTATTTTAAGTTTATATTTTCAAGGTATTTAAGAACATGTTTATTTTAAAAAGGAGGAGAAGTAATTTATTTTAAAATTTGGTATCAAGAGCATGATTATTTCATTATTTTATGCATGTTTATGCATATTCATGTTTAACATTAATTGCATATATCTATAGTTTATTGCTATGCATGAGTTAAGGGGAGCTTCTTTGAAGCTTAACTTTAATCCATGCATATATAACTCTATGAGTTTTGTCATCATCAAAAAGGGGGAGATTGTTGGCCCAGAGGCCTTCCACTCTAGTTTTGATGATGATTAACTCATGTAGTTATAGTTTACTAATAATCTTGTGATATTTAGTTTCAGATATTTAATCAAGATATTAGTAGGTGATTAGCTTCAACAAAGGTGTTTTGGAGCTTTCACATGGTAATTCAAGAGCTCGAGCGTCAAGTTCACATCTAGCACTCGGTTGGAGTCAAGCTCGGGGAATCGCGTTTGGATCGAGTCAACTTGGAGACGATGTTCTACAAGAAGGCTTCGGTTTGTTTAGTTTAAGATTTTGTTTAGATCCATTGTAAAGATTAGATAGTGTGATATGCTCAAGTTCACAACACACACACACACTTGTTTTAAGTTTCATGTTTATTGGTTTTGGTTTTCGGTTTAACCGATCTTGGTTTTCATGAATAGATTGAATCAAAACAAGTTTACATTGTTTAATGTATATTAGATTTGATCTATATACATCTATGCATCAATACTTAGAAAACTTATTTTGACACACTGTTCATGTGTTTGGAGTTTTGTATTTAGACAAAACTTATTTTTGGATTTAATGTCAAAAACATAGATATAATACCTTTCATGTATATGGATTCTATCTATATACTATATGCTTCAAAGTTGTTTAAATATCATGTTTTTGTATTTACATGAGTTTTGAAAAAATCGGATTTCCATTTCAAAAATCTTAGTTTTGGAAAATACAGAATTTGGTTTAAGCTAAATTTTCTATCACACAAAAATGGTTCAAATAGTTTGAAATATGTGTTGAAATTTTATCACACATATTTGTATTTCAAAGATAATACAAGAACTGATTTTTGTGAAATTTATGTGATTTTATGAGATTTATTTGAAGTTAAAATATCGAGTTTTTAAATCCTAAAATTTTCCCTGCCAGGCTCTGGCGGTCGACCGGACCGGTCGACCGATGTGCACAAGGCGTGTACAAAGGCTAAGTGATTTGGCTCAACCGACTGAAGTTACCCCACTCTCGGGTGGGGTCGGTCGACCGAGCGGTCGACCGTTCACTTTAGCCCGGTCGACCGGGCGGTCGACCGGAGGGCTCAACGGTAAAAAATGTGACTGTTGGCCGGTCGATCGGCGGGTCGACCGGAAGGGCATTCTGGCCCTTTTCAGCTGCCAACGGGCAGATTTCTAATGGGGCTATAAATACCCCATTTGAGTTGGTTTTTAACAAGAATTTCAAGAGCTAAATTTCTCTCATTTACAAGTGTTTTAATACAAGTTTTCAAAAGAGTTTTTAAGCCAAAAGGATTCATCTTTATTTGTTTTTCAAGGGTTGGAAAAATCAAAGAAAAATAGAGATTTGGAATATTTATCTTGTTCTTCATTTCTATGAAATTCAAGTTGTTTTTCCGAGTATTTTTCTTTGTTATTTGATTTTCAAACACCTTGATTTTCTCACACTTGAGCTTATCTACTATCCTATCTATTAGGATCTTTGTTTTGTAGGAAAAGAAGTTGTTTCTGGTCTTTGAGATCACCAAGTTGTAAACCCTCCTTTATTTGTGTTGTTATCCCTCTTAGTGAAGAGGTGATTATTGGAGTGGTGGCTTTATGCCTATCCCTCATTTGTGAGGTTGATCTTTGTTTGGCTTTGTGCCTTGCCTCTAAGTGTAGAGGTTGTATTGGTTGAGAGAGGAGTTGTGTACTCCCAATTGTAATTGCCCCAAATCCTCAGTGGAGGTTCCCTGTGTGGGAAGTCCTGTGTGGACGAGTTAGTGAAAATCCTTCTGTGTGAAGGCGGGGACGTAGAGCTGTGTGCTCGAACCTCGAAACATATCTCGGTGTTTGCGTTTGATTCACTTTCTCTAACTCCCTCTCTTACATTGTACATTGATTCATTTTGTCATATCATATACATGCTTGTGTTGTTTTTGTGTGCCCATACTTGTATTTAACCAAGAGAGCTTTACATAGCACCTCAACTCTTATTTAGAGGAATTCAAAGGAGTTAGTCCATAGCCCTTCACCGGGAATTCGGCTACACTCTTTGGTTACACTAAGTGTGTTGCAAATTAGTTTTTAATTTTCGCATTATTGTTCATAGATTAGCCGTACACCTATTCACCCCCCTCTAGGTGTACTTTCAAATAATATGAATAAAAATGCTTATATTGCATCATATGTACCTATTATATGCAATTCATGCAATTGTGTTTATACTAATAGATGGAAACTAAATTCAAATTGGGTTTGGATTCTAACAAGTTAATATTTTGATCATGTTATGATTGGTACCATTAACAATATTTTATCTTATAGCTACCATATAAAGGAAAGAGATTTCTTGATAATAGAAAATTTCAAACATATAACGTATTATCTATATATGTCATAATATATATTTTCCAGGGGAGAACACTTGTTTCTATATTTGTTATAACCTGTTCTTTGCAGGGGGAGAATTTTTTGTTATAACATGTTCTCTGAAGGGGGAGTTATATGCACACAATGTGTCATCATCAAAAAGGGAGAGAATGTTGGAACTTAGATTTTGATGATAATATTTGCGATGCAGATGCATTAGAACTCTATCTCAAAAGCTTATGATGAGTTCTATGTGCTGAAGACTACTTAAGGATGTTTGGCTATTTTGTGTATTTGATAAAGAATATTAAAAGCCTTGTAACACACACACACTTTAGTCATATAGTCACCTTTTATCCAAGTATAGTCGGCTTATATATCCTCTAGTCGACTTGACCCTTTTTGTAGTCGACTAAGTCCTATCCTAAAAAGATATCAACTTTCTGTTTCTTGACTGTTAGCAGCTTTAGTCGACTTACCTATATTATTAGTCGACTAATACACGTTATAGTCGACTAACTATTTCTGCTGGTCGACTAATAGAAGGTTCCAAAAACTTATCATCCGTATCAGTCTTGATGTAGTCGACTTGCTTTCTTGATTAGTCGACTAACCCAGGCAAATCTTGTTCCCCTAGTCGACTTACTCCCTACCCTAGTCGACTTATAACAATTTCTGACTGTTAAATAGTTATTAGTTTTCTGGTGTTTATCCAACGTTTTAATATTCAAATTTGTCCTGATAACTGCCCTAACTGACCATAGATTCTAGCTATAAATAGGGATGCTATCCTAGGCTAAATACACCAATTCATATGATTAGTTTTCTGTCCAAACTCTGTTAAAATATTCTGTTTTTCAGAAAACTAGTTCTACTTTCTATTCTTCTCACAAATTCCAATCCTCTAGTGAAGAATTCTGAGAGTCCACTTGTAAGAGTCCTTGTTCACGATCACATACAAGTCTCAAGGCTTATAGGATTGATTATAATCACTCAAAGAGAAGAATTGTACAAGAGCATCTTCTTGTTGTAGAAGAGAAGTTGTACAAGGTGTTCTTGTCTTCTTGGCGTTAAGAAGAGTTGTACATATTTGACAAAGGGTGTTTTGTCAAGTGGTGTACAAGTGTTGATTTTGGGTGTATAAAATCAAGGATAAGGATAACCTCAAGCGGGTTGTTTGGGGACTGAATGTAGGTCAAGAGGACCGAACCAGAATAAAATCTCTTGCATTTGCGTTTACTTATTTTCTGAGATTTATTTCCTTTCTTCCAAGTTCTTTTATTTAACGCTTATTATCGTTGTTTTAGCGTTGTGTTGACATAATTTTTAGATCTTACAACATATGCATATCATGCTCACACTCATACCACTCATATGTATGCTAGAGTGTACACATGTACACATTGCGACCGCAAAGGCCATCTTGCAAGATTTTACTTTGATAGATTAAATTTTTCCAATTTCGTAAATAAAAATGTTTGGGTTTCAAATGTTACTAACTTCGGTGGACCCAAAAAAATATGAGTATCAAAATCTCCACCACTAATTTTTAATATAGGTGTGAGCTCTCACAAAATGTGAGAGGATTGGTGCCTTGGTAGTAGATGCAATCGGAGCTTGACGGACACATCATGGATGCATCGCTATCAAGGAGTTTTGGTAAGAGGACCACCTTGTTTTGAAGAAATGGATTCTCTACATCGGTATTGATAACTATTTCATCCTTCTCTTTTAAAACTATTTTAAATGCGTATATGCTAGTGCAGTAATCTAGACTCAATCATATATTATTTTGTGTCTAATGTTGAGTTGATTGGTTGTAACCTATGCATGTATTTTTGAAAAATGTTCTTCATATTTTTGAATGGTTTTACAAGCCTATTTCTTTTGGTAGATTCATATTTTTATATACTTTATTTTAAAGCATAATTGATTTATTTATTTATATCATATGTTTATATGCAAATCTTATTAAAACTAGTGTTATATGATTGGTAGTCAAAAGTGCATTTTTATCATCATATTTACCATCACATTTTCATATTTATTCATTTAATTCTGCACATTTAGTAATAATTAGTAATTTATTGTGTGCAGGCCTCGAATTGTTATTTTAGCAATAATAAAGCCTAAAGAGCCCAAAAGCCCAGATCCAAGCCCATGTTTGAAGCCCAGGTGAAAAAGCGCAATTACAAGAAGTCAAAATGCAGATACAAGGGCTAAAAGTTGCAAATATCAGAGATTAGGGAAGGATAGACTTCTATCCAACCCTAAACACCTGCAGGATGAGAATAAAAGGCCAAGATAAGAAGAAAATTCGTGGGAGGAAGATTTGAAGAAATCTGGATTAAGGGTAACTTGATTACCAAGTTACCTCGAAAATCCAGATTTAAAAGGCCAGGATTACAATTCTAGAAGCAGGCGCCCACATGGACGGACCAGGAGAGGCCACGCGCCAAAGCGCGTGGCCAGAAGCCACAAAAGTGCCGCGGAACCGCCGCAAATCCGCGGCACTTTGATAAGATCCTGATCCCAATTTTCGTGGGCAGTTTCTTCCGGGACTCTGTAGCCTTCTGCACCTATAAATATCACCTGCAGTGTAATGTACAGAGTGTCCAGCGTCCAGCAAAGGGCCAAAAGCTAGGGTTTTTAGGTTTTAGGTTAGATTCCATTGTAAATTTTTATTTTCTTTTTGTGAAAGCTGAGAGGAGATGTTGCATTCATGGAGGAAGGGATCCTCTTGTACCGATGGTGACAGCCGGTGTAAGTTGTAAATTTTCCTCCATTGTTTAAATCAAATCAAAGCTTGTTTTGTTATTTTATGTTTTATTGTGTCTCTATCTTTGTCTATCATTGTTTTTCTATTTTTGGTTTATGACATTGTTTCTTTCTCTAATGTCTTGCCCACCATGAGATCCAACTGCTTCGAGAATACCTAGCCGAAGAAGGAACCTTGATGGCCTATGGCGATGAACAGGTCTTCATAGTTGCTTTTTATTCCCTAGTTGCTTTTTATTCCATAGTTAAGAAGGCGGACGATCCTATATGCCATGCTTGTACGCCTTCTAAGAAAAGGTAAATCATCGCAACGGTTCAAACGGTAAGCAGACTGAAGAGGTAATCTTTCTTTTTTTCTTCCTTTAGTTTAGATCCACATCTTCCTAAATTCTTCTTTTCCACTTCACTGTAAAAACCACCCATTGTAAATACCATCGTGACTAACAAAATAACTAAAAAAGATAAATTTTAGAGAAACTTGCTTAACGCTTCCATCGCAGTCCCTCCCTGAGGATCACGACCCGCATAGCCTTGCGACCGCGGATTAGAACTGATTCCTCGCACGATCTATTCTTAATCTAATATTCTAATTTTTGTGTGCAGGAAAAATCAGTCAACAAATTGGCGCCGTTGCCGGGGAGGGACGGTAAGTTATTCTCTAATAAAAAAATATTTTTTTATTAACTTATTCTTTATTCTTTTCTGTTGCAGGTTACAGGTGAAGAAACAGGATTTTTGCAACTGCAGTAACATATAAGTGGACCTGGGCCTCTGCTCCAGAAAGCAGAGCCCAGGATCCCTCCAAATTGCCGCAGAAACGCGGCCAAAGCCGCGGATCTGCGGCAAGGAGGAGTTCACTCCTGACAATTTTTCTGCAGGGTCTTCAGCTCTGCAAAATACAGCTTCTGCAATACTTATCTTCCTGTATTATTCACCATATACCTGCTAATTTAATCAACAGTAAAAAATTGGTTGTAATTAAAAATTGTTTAGACAATTGCATTCTAGGCACGTGTCTTTCAATTCTTTTACTTTTACTGTTGAAGAGTGCTGGAGGAGCAAGGTACGTACGCATTGCATGTAGAATAGGATTCATCTCTTGGTTGATTTTCTGCTTTGAGTGATTCTTATCTATTTATCTTGTACACTTGCACTAATTCATCTTAAGGGCATAACCCATTAACAAGATAAGGTGGGGATTTCATCACCCTTCCTTAGCCCAAAAATCATATCCCAAGCACTCACTAACCCAAGCCTAACTAAAAAAGAGTAGACGTTGGCCCTAGGGACATCTCGGACTCAATTAGGAGATTATCCTAAGGGGGAACGGTGTTGGAAGTTGACTCCTGCCAAATCAGTGTCTAGGAAGGGGATTGAGGGCCGAAAGCCCGAAGTGTGGTGGTTATTTAATTAAGGAACGTCTTTGACGGAAAACCTCCCACCATTCTTGCCCTGACCTGGCTGATTAACTTGTGGTCAAAATCTGCACCCGACCTCCCGTGGACAGTCTAACCAGTTAGGAGTCGTCTAGGTCATAGGTCTACCCTAACTTAGATTAGAATTTTTCTTTTTGTTTGTTTATTTGTTTTGTTTGTGTTGGTGTGATATGGCATATAATAATAATTCCAATTTTAATCCATATTACACCCCTAACTATTATTCGGATATTACCAACCCGGCATACCCTAACTTTGACCAATCTAGTGTGCCGGAATGGTCTTATCCGAATGAATATAACCCACACACTCCATCTTATGACTATAATCTTCATAATAATTTCAACTCGTCACAGAGTTCATGGGGTTTCGAGTCCCCCGAGTCTAATTCTCAGCCTAATTGTCCTTCATATCCATCTAGTCCACATTCTTCCCAAAATTCATACTCAGATCCACCCATTCAGAATAGAAATCCATCTATCTTGGAAATGATGAGTAGGAATGAGTCCAAGCAAAAATCACCATCAATTTAGACATGATGATACGTGAGTCCACCGACTCACAAATTTATCACGATTACCCATCCTATTTTCAAGTCCAATCAGAATATGATCCACCTATCGACTATGAAGGGATGCTAGCTGCCATGACTGAGGCTAAATTAGCCCGTGATCATGACATAGATTTGATGGTGGAATGCTTACACCGGCCGGCTGATTCTGATATCGATGACCACTTGATTAGAGCCGACGAACCAAGTTGCTTGGAACAACAAGTTTCTAATTCAGTACCATCTTGTGAACTTGCCGAAACTTCAAATTCTGATAATTTGGCAAGTTTTTCCTTTCCCGAATTAGAACTCGAATGTGACCTAGATTCTCAAATCTATGATCAAGTTCAAATTCCTGAATCATTATTGACTCCTGTTTGTTACCCGACTTAGGTAATATTTTAGAGTCAGTTTTGATTCCCACATCTATCATTCCTGAACTTGAATCACCATCATTGAGTCACATTCCATTGTGGGAAGATGATTGTGGACTTGAGTTTCAATTTTTTGACTTGGACCCACTTCTCGAACTTAGCCCGACTCCTGAGCCCTTACTTGATTTGAGCTTCTTCCCTGAGTCAGTATTCGTTCCCGTACTTCCCATGTCCAAGTCAATCATTCCATCTTTTCATACTCCATTTTGGGACAAGGAGGTTGAGACAATTAACTCTGAAATTTATTATGAAATTTGGAAATTTGATGGGGTGGAAATTTTAAAAAATGATCACACATACATTTTAGTGGGTTATAGACGAAAAATTTCTGGTGGGTTTCACCAACTACTACATTATCTTGATTGGGTAGCAACGCTTGGCCCAATTAGACCACCACCGGAACCACCCCCTAAGGTAATTTTCTGCCTTCCCTTGTTCTTTTTCATGCATATATGCATTCATTTCATACATTGAGGACAATGCATGAGATAAGTGTGGGGGTGGGCTTTACTAACATACTAACATAGGTAAAAACAAAAAAAAAAAAAAAAAATTTGCTAAAAAAAAAAAATTTTAAAAAAAAAAAATTGTTATAAAAAGGAAATATTTTGACTTATTTTTTGAAAGAAATCTAAGTTAGTTTTAAGGATTAGGAAAATCATGATTAGGATTTCTAAAAACTTGGTCAAAATAAATAAATTGTTTAAATTTTAGGTATAGGAGAGAAGTTGAATAATTAATTAGTCTTAATTTTTACCTTAAGGAAATGTGCATACCTAATGCATATCTAGGATTCTAAGACAAAGACCCTTGTGCCTCATATATAAAAAAATAATAATAATAAAAAAAAAAAATTTATCACTAATTAAGCTGGATACATGTGCCTCAAGAAGCATAAGTATTCACGCCTAAAGGTGAGTGTAAAAAAAAAAAAAAAAAAAAAAAAAAAAAAAAAAAAAAAAAAAAAACCCTTAGTTTTGTGGCCTAGTTCACTCGAATTTGAGTCCGCGGGGTGTTTTCTCACCTGGTGCCCTAAAGCCAACCGGTTTGGGAGTCATCGACTTTAAGTTCGCTACATGGGTGGATTAGAAAGTCCGAGGGAACTAAGGAAAAATTACTTAAATGTACTAACAAATCTAATAATCAATTAGTTAGGTATTAGGGCCTCAAGAAGCCTTGATACTTATACGAAAGAAAATTAGATGAGTTATACATGCCAAAAAAAAAAAAAAAAAAAATATTATATTAACACATCTAATAGTCAATTAGTTAGGTATGAGGGCCTCAAGAAACCTTTATACTTACACGAAAGAAAATTAGATGATGTTATAAAAATAATAAAGAGGCATGAGAGTCCAAGTAAAGGAATTCCTAGTAAAAACATAAGGATGCATATGATTTTTGGTAACGAAAAAGACTATATTAGAAATTCAATTTTAATTCTTACCTAAAATGGAAAACAATTAACTTTATTAAGACTAAGTTTAAAGAATGAATAAAAATGAGGATCCTAAAACTTATAGACTACTTAGTCTCTTCAATAATAATTCAAATATTTTCCTTTTTATGGATTTTGTGGGTGCAATCCGCTGAAAACCCTCACGAGACAACACTCGTCCTCTAGGGTAACCTAGGGGTTTAACGGCTTGTTGCACGTGCTAAGTGCAATCGTGATTCCTACGAAAGTGAGTTGGGTTAGATTAACTTTTTCTTTTCTTTGTTTTTACTCGAGGACGAGCAAAAAGATAAGTGTGGGGGTGTGATTGGTAGTCAAAAGTGCATTTTTATCATCATATTTACCATCACATTTTCATATTTATTCATTTAATTCTGCACATTTAGTAATAATTAGTAATTTATTGTGTGCAGGCCTCGAATTGTTATTTTAGCAATAAATAAAGCCTAAAGAGCCCAAAAGCCCAGATCCAAGCCCATGTTTGAAGCCCAGGTGAAAAAGCGCAATTACAAGAAGTCAAAATGCAGATACAAGGGCTAAAAGTTGCAAATATCAGAGATTAGGGAAGGATAGACTTCTATCCAACCCTAAACACCTGCAGGATGAGAATAAAAGGCCAAGATAAGAAGAAAATTCGTGGGAGGAAGATTTGAAGAAATCTGGATTAAGGGTAACTTGATTACCAAGTTACCTCGAAAATCCAGATTTAAAAGGCCAGGATTACAATTCTAGAAGCAGGCGCCCACATGGACGGACCAGGAGAGGCCACGCGCCAAAGCGCGTGGCCAGAAGCCACAAAAGTGCCGCGGAACCGCCGCAAATCCGCGGCACTTTGATAAGATCCTGATCCCAATTTTCGTGGGCAGTTTCTTCCGGGACTCTGTAGCCTTCTGCACCTATAAATATCACCTGCAGTGTAATGTACAGAGTGTCCAGCGTCCAGCAAAGGCCAAAAGCTAGGGTTTTTAGGTTTTAGGTTAGATTCCATTGTAAATTTTATTTTCTTTTTGTGAAAGCTGAGAGGAGATGTTGCATTCATGGAGGAAGGGATCCTCTTGTACCGATGGTGACAGCCGGTGTAAGTTGTAAATTTTCCTCCATTGTTTAAATCAAATCAAAGCTTGTTTTGTTATTTTTATGTTTTATTGTGTCTCTATCTTTGTCTATCATTGTTTTTCTATTTTTGGTTTATGACATTGTTTCTTTCTCTAATGTCTTGCCCACCATGAGATCCAACTGCTTCGAGAATACCTAGCCGAAGAAGGAACCTTGATGGCCTATGGCGATGAACAGGTCTTCATAGTTGCTTTTTATTCCCTAGTTGCTTTTTATTCCATAGTTAAGAAGGCGGACGATCCTATATGCCATGCTTGTACGCCTTCTAAGAAAAGGTAAATCATCGCAACGGTTCAAACGGTAAGCAGACTGAAGAGGTAATCTTTCTTTTTTTTCTTCCTTTAGTTTAGATCCACATCTTCCTAAATTCTTCTTTTCCACTTCACTGTAAAAACCACCCATTGTAAATACCATCGTGACTAACAAAATAACTAAAAAAGATAAATTTTTAGAGAAACTTGCTTAACGCTTCCATCGCAGTCCCTCCCTGAGGATCACGACCCGCATAGCCTTGCTACCGCGGATTAGAACTGATTCCTCGCACGATCTATTCTTAATCTAATATTCTAATTTTGTGTGCAGGAAAAATCAGTCAACATTATACATATATAATTCTTGAGTTACACTTGTTTTTCATGTTATACATGTTTTATTTCCTTTGTGTACTCATTTTGGTTGATTGTATATTGTATGTCCTATTTTTGATGATTCTTGTATGGTTATATAATATATCATGTTTTAGGAAAAAGAATTTCATTTGAGTTTTTGTTTTGAGCCTTATTGATTTATTTTCATGAATATGTTATTCATATGATTCTTGTGCACTCACATTTTTTTACTTGTGACTTCATTTTCATGAGCATTTATATGCTATATAGATCTTGAGTGACAATTATTGTGTAATTAGCATGTTTCATGAGATATATGATTTTGTTTCATATTTGAAGGATCTTTAACTAGTTTTCAAAACTATTTTTAACTAGTTCTTTATTCTTCACTTGGTAGTGTTTACAATCTACCTATACTATTTTCAAAACCTTATTTTTGAAAACTTTTACCCTTAGAGGGCGGTTAGTTGGGCGACCATGCGTTGTGTACCTTAATGAGTAATTTTTTTAACTTGTGCATGATAGGGTAGATGATATAATTATACACATGATTCTTATGTTATTTTATTTTTGTATACTCATTCAAGTTTTTCTATAAATGTATGCGTTAAATTTTAAGTGGTATTTTCATTGACATACATACATATATATGATTGATTGTACTTATTTTACATTGACCATATATGTTTTATAGCACAAATTGATTTCATACTAAGCTTGGTTTTACTTCAAAATATTTGCTTTTATTTCCAACAAGCTTATGCATTAATTTTGTGATTATTTCAAAAAAGGGAGAAAAGTTCTTTAACTTAAAATGGTCTCATATTTATGTTTATCTATAAGATAATATTTATGTTCATCTACTAGTATATTTTCTATCGGTTTATCAAAAAAATTTCTATCTTATTTTGCTTTCAAGTAGTATCAAAATTTGTTTAATTGATTTCATGTGGTATCAAAATTTGTTTTGTTGATTACAAGTGGTATCAAAATTTGATTTAATTGGTTTTAAAAATTATTTTGACATATATATTGCTCATATGCAAGGGGAGCTTAACATCTCCTCTATATATAGATTCATGATAAGTGTAGTTTATAAAGAAGAGCTTCACCTATTTTCTTTATGTGGTACACGTGTGTAGGGGGGCTTAATATCACTGTCTATACATTGTATATTATACTTATATGAGTTAGAGTTTAGTCATCTTTTTCTTCATGTAATACATGTATGTAGGGGAAGTTAACTTGACGTTAGGGGAGCATTTGCTCCCCCTATCTTCAGAGGCTCTCCCCTTCTAGTTTTTACTATAAATACTTGTAAGTTCAGAGGAAACAAAAGATGATTGAGCAGAGTTAGATTCTTGGTTTGGTTTTTACTCTAGTTTAGTATAGGTTTGTATTTTTCTTTTCATATAACATTTTGTTTTATTTATGTAACTCAGAGAAGAGAAGTTTCACAAGAGAATGAGTGAAGGCTATACCGAGAGTGACACCAGTGTAAGTGTTATTCTTTTCTTTCATCGTTACTTTATTTAATTTAAAGTTACACTTATATGTCCTTTTTCTACTTTTCTTGTTCTTCATTTTTATTTTTCTTCTACTTTCCTCTGAGGAACTTGTAAATCCAAATGACTTTAATGAAATTACACCAAGAGAGGGGGTAAATAGGTGTAGTGTTGATCTAACAGTCAGTAATGTGGAATTAAAACATTTACACTACAACAATAGATATGATAAGAGTAAAGCCGAATTTATGGTGAAAGGCTCAACTTCACCTCATGATTCCTCTTTTATAAAAGTTGAGGTACTTCAATAGCTCTCTTGGATTAATACAAGTGTGAACACTAGAATAAATACTAAGTATGTATAAATGAACAATAGTAGCAATGCAAGATATAAAGAGAGTAAGATTTAGAGAGAGATAGCCAAACCCAAACACAAGGATAAGTTTTGAGGTTCAAGCACCAAACTTTACGTCCTCGCCTTCACCTAGAAGGATTTCAACTCTCTCTACTAAGTACTCCACAAAGGATACAAACCCAATCCTCTACACAAGAGGAGGCACAAAGTGAAGGCACAAAGCCGATGTACAAAGCAATCTCCTTTACACAAGAGGCATGGTTCAAAAACAAAGCACAAAGCAAATAGTAGTTACAACACTTGGTGCTCCCAAAGATTACAAATAACACCTCTTATAATACAAGATCCTAGAGGATAGATTTTGTAATGAATAGCTCAACCTTATGAGAAAACAAAGATTTAAAAAAATAAGCACAAAAGAAAACACTTGGAAAAGCTTCTTGAATGATGTAGAAATTGAAAATTTGAAACTTGAATTCTCAAAACTTGTTTTCTTTGATTTTCCAAAACTTTGAAATAAATGAGAAGATGTAGATTTTGAGGCCTAAAAACTTATTTGAAAACTCAGTTGAATGTAGGGTCTGTTTGGTTGTCGTAACTGGTCGTAATTCGTAAGTGGTAGTTGGTAAACTCTTTACAGTGGCAAATGAGTTGCATCGATGAAAGTTTTATAGTGTTTAGTTTGTATTATAAAATTATAAGAAAGTGTATTGTGTTTTACGGTATTTGGTTGGTAATGTAAAATTGTAATTGAGAAATAGTATTGTGTTTTACAGTGTTTGGTTGTCGTTGTGTAAGTCGTAAGTGGATTAGTTGACCACAAAAATAATTGTTTGCAGATCTTTAAATTTTTTTAAAAAAGCCATTTAAAAAAGTAAATAATTAACAAAATATATAAGTAAAAAATAAATTGTTAAATTATAAAAACCTATTTAAAATTTAATAAAAAATTGAATAAAATACATAAAATAGTAAACATAAAAAAGTTAATATTTGAAAATGCATTTAATAAATATTAAAATTAGTTATTACCAAGTATTTAAAAATGCAATCTTAAAAATGAAAATATTAAATATTAAATTTATTAAAAATTCTAACGATCCCAGTTATTAAATTTAAATTATATATTACTAATCTATAAATAAATTTAAAAAAACATTAGTTGAATACATTAAGTTAATCGAGTAATAGAAAAATTAATCTAGCTACAATTAACTGTCTGCAATACAGTTTTGCAGTGACCACAAAATTAGCTGTTTGTGCCACATGTAGCTCAAATACATTTGATCGTTACCAAAGTTTAACTTAAATACATATAATGATTAACATTTGAAGAAAATTTATTTAACTAAAATAGTTAATAACGCTTGCAATTTGGTTGCGTAAATATTGTATGTCACCTATCAGTATAGAACTGTTATATGTTCTATGTATATGCAATATGACTAGGCAGCTAGATATCTCAAATGAAAATTTAAAGTAGAATACATACATAGCACAAATCTAAACAACTGATCTATTAAATTTGGAAAACTTACGAGACAAATAATAAACTCATATTCAAATGTGCTACTTATAACATGAGTAAAAATTACACTATCTCTGTTTCTTAATAAATCCATAAAAACTGCTAGTACGTCACGTACAGATAGACGAACATTAAGAAATTGATCAATGTAAGCCGGTGCGACCTCCATCCACATATGAGCCTGGCCTATGACCCTGTTACGTCCAGTAACGCCTGCCTCTCTTCCACTGATGTCCCCATCTCGTTCATCCTCCCAACCTAGCAGCCAAAATTAAAATCATCTCAAATAGATCTATATATATATATATATATATATATATATATATATATATATATATATATATATATATGATAAAGAGGTTGCAATGCTTTAAAAAAGGGCCAGGAATAGAATTAAAGTGCAAAGTAAAGTGTATGGACCAAACCTTTCATTAATCTTCAAGCAAAAAACCTTTAATTTACAGTATCTCCTCACTGTCATAAGAGAATATTGAACCCAATTTATAAGGAGACATAATGCATAGGAAAGTAACAGCTGAAAATTGGTAAGTTTCAATAACTATAACTGTAAGCAGAGCTGCGATTTGTTCGCCACCTCATTCCTCCAGTAAGATAACTGTAACCCAAAATCTCATATATATAACTGTCAGTAGACCAAAAGGCCCTAGAATTGGAGAAAAAAGTGACAGCAAACAGAGCATATGTTTGATTAAAAATCATACACGAGACAAAAACTCCACCATTGAAAACACATGGCTGGGGAAAAACCCAAACATCCTTAAAATCCCCTCAAGAAGACTGATATGCACATACTTATTCCACCAAATTCTAAGTATTCCCATATATATATATATAAAACTGAGGGATCAGCATACATGTCCAATATTGATACATGTTAACAAACTTAACAAAGCAAAAACAAGAGTCTACTAGTAATATGTAAGAAAGGGGATATGCCAAAACATGTTTATTACCTGAAAATGCAAGATTGATACTTGTTAACTGCCCAACTATATTAATAGACAAAAAAGAGAGGCTGCAAGCCCAAAAAAAAATGTCAGGTAAATAATTAAAGAGCAAATGATAGTGTATGGACCAAACTATTTATTAATCTCCAAACTGATACCTTTATATTTTAGTATCTGCTCACTATCAGCTGAGCATATAATGAACCCAATTGTAAAGAGACATAGGACATAGAAAAGTAATGTCAAAGAATTGATAAGTTTCAATAATTGTAACTTTAAGGAGAGCTGCAATTTGTTCGCCACCTCATCCCTCATCCCCCAGTAAGATAACTGTAACCCAAAATCTCATATATATAAACTGTCAGTAGACTAAAAGGCCCGTGAATTTGAGAAAAAAGTGACAGCTAACAGAGCATATGTTTGATTAAAAATCATAAACAAGAGACAGAAACTCCACCATTGAAAACACATGGTTGGGAAAAAAACCCAAACATCCTTGAAATCCCCTCAAGTAGACTGATATGCTCATATTTATTCAACAAAATTCTAAGTATTCCCATATATATATAAAACTGAAGGATCAGCATACATGTCCATTATTGATACATGTTAACAAACATAACAAAGAAAAAATAAGAGTATACCAGCAATATGTAAGAAAGGGGATATGCCAAAACATGTTTATTACCTGAAAATGCAAGGTTGATACTTGTTACCTTGCCAACTTTTTAATAGACAAAAAAGAGAGGCTGCAAGCCCAAAAAAAAAATGTCAGGTAAATAACTAAAGAGCAAATGATAGTGTATGGACCAAACCATTTATTAATCTCCAAACTGATACCTTTATAATACAATATCTGCTCACTGTCAGCTGAGCATATAATGAACCCAATTGTAAGGAGACATAGGACATAGAAAAGTAATGGCTAAGAATTGATAAGTTTCAATAACTGTAACTGTAAGGAGAGGTGCGATTTGGTCGCCACCTCATCCTCCAGCAAAATAACTGTAATCTAAAATTTCAGTAATAAAAACTGATAGCAGATGATTGGTAGTCAAAAGTGCATTTTTATCATAACATTTACCATCACATTTTCATATTTATTCATTTAATTCTGCACAATTATTAATAATTTATAATTTATTGTGTGCAGGCCTCGAATTATTTTTTAATAATAAATAAAGCTTAATGAAGCCCAAAAGCCCATATTTGAAGCCCAAGAGTCAAAGTGCAAATACACAAAGGGCTGAAGTTGCAAATATCAAAGATGAGGGAAGGATAGACTTCTACCCAACCCTAAACTCTTGCAGATGAGAATGAAAAGAGTGCAGAGATAAGGAAATTCGTTTAAAAGAGATTGGGAGAATTCAAAATCTAGGTAACTTGATTATCAAGTTATCCCGAAATCCCAATATGAAGAGGCAGGATCAAACTTCCAGAAGCAAACGCCCAGATGGACGGACCAGGAGAAGCCACACGCCAAAGCGCGTGGCAATCTGCCACTATACTGCCGCAAAGTTGCGGCAAAATCCCAATTTTTGCGGCAATCCGAGCTTATCCAGAGACCATTTTTCGTGGGCGACTCTATCCTGGACTCCTCTACCTTCTGCACCTATAAATACCCCCTGCAGTGCAACGTGCAGGGCATCCAGAGACGATTAGGGTTTTCTTTAGCCATTTTTTATTTCAGCAAGTTGTAATTTTCGTTTTATGCCCGTTGTGGAGAAGAAGGAGCTTTGTAATTGGAGATTATTCTGCAATAAAGGTCACTCTTTAATCTCATTTAATTTCTGCAATTTAATTTTATTTTGTGATCTCTCTGGTTTTCTTTTTAATCTGTGATCTCTTCTGGTTTTCTTTTTCTTTGTTTCCTTGCAATCTTTCTCATTAAATAATAATAAAAATAAATAAATAAATTGAAAAAGAAGAAAAAAATAATGATGATGAACTAATCCTCTCTAGTGGTTTGCTGAGATTCTTAAAGCAACCCTAGAGCAGTTAAGCCTTGATCTGATTAACGAACATCTCTAGAAACCCTAGGTTTAAAGGCAACTTTTCTAGAAGATTAAACAAATACCTAGAATTCCTAATCTAGGTTGCATATTAAAAAGACTTTTCATGATTTCAAACTTAAGAACTAGGACAGCATAAATTTGAGATTCATCTTTTATTAAGTTGTACCTAGATGTTAGGATGAACCATAGCTTGGCTTTTAAATAATGTAACTTAGTTAGAATCTTGTATTGAATTTTTCTTGCTTGAATTATTTGTAATAACCTAGGGTGAATCATCTACATCTTAAGATGAAGATCAAGCCCCTTAACTTGCAATAGGGTTGTGGTAGAACATCAGCAAAGCCACATCTTTCATATCATATATCTCAAATCTAATCACTTCTTCTCTTATTTTGAAGTTAAAGAGGAATCGGGTCGAAAAGCTTGCATCGCATCCTTCCCTGAGGATCACGACCCGCTTGAGCCCTTGCTACAGCGGATTCGCATTGAGACTAAGAAATCTGAACTTTAATTCTTTTTATTCTTAAAATCTCAATCAAATTTTTGGCGCCGTTGCCGGGGAAGGAACGGCACGATTTCCTCTTTCTAATCATTTTTTAATTCTTTCTGTTTGCAGATACAGAGAACAGGAAAACAGAGCAGCAGTAAGGACATACAGCAACCCAGTGCCTCTGCCCTCGAAGGCAGAGCACCAGGGCCTACCAATTTGCCGCAAATTTGCGGCAAAAGCCGCAAAATTGAGGCAATTGTAGTGAACTACTAACCTGCTTTTCTGCAGGTTGCTCTGCATTGCAAAATTTGCTTACTGCTGTGATTAAATTTCTCTGTTATCACTCTGCAACTGCTAATTAATAACATTAACCCATTTGTTGAAAATAAAAAAATATTAGACTCTTGCATTTAGGGCACGTGTCTATTTTAATTCTTTTTAATTCTGTTGAAGAGTGCTGGCGACAAGGTACGTTTGCATAGCATATAGATTAGGAAACACTCTTGGTTGTTTACTGCTTTCTTGAGTGATTACTTTTCTACAGCTTTACACATACACTAATTAATCTTAAGGGCATAACCCATAAGCAAGATAAGGTGGGGAGTTCATCACCCTTCCTTGGCCCACAAATCATATCCGTCACACTCACAACCCTAACCTTAAGTAAAATTTGACTAGACGTTGGCCCTAGGTTAACTCGGACTCAATAGGAGATTGACCGAAGGAGAAAAATTGTTCGAAATTAACTCTTGTCAAATCGGTGTCTAGGCAGGGGATTGAGGGCCGAAAGCCCCAAGAATGGTGGTTATTTAATTAAGGAACGTCTCTGACGGAAAACCTCCCACCGGTCTTGCCACCTACCTGGCCGATTAGCTTGTGGTTAACGTCGACAGTAGACCTCCTAAGGACAGTCTAAAGTTAGGAGTCGTCTAGGTCAAGGCTTACCCTAGATTAGGATTTTTGATTGTTTTTCTTTTTTATTGATTGATTGGGTGAACTTGTTTGTTGATTGTGCATGCCCGCTTGGTCGAGAGACCCACTTACATCCAGGCTAACTAGAACTAGTTCACCACCCGAGCTCAAGCCCGACTCACACATGGCACAACCACAGTCACTCCAAGATAGGTTCTATCCTATTAGGACCTCTCTTCCTTCTTGCATCAAGCTTAACGATGAAGGTGTTGACCCATTTGAGCTTAAGCCACAATACATCAACACCCTTCCGAAATTTCATGGACTTGACTCCGAGGATGCATACTTCTTCATAAGGGAATTTGAGGAAGTATGTCTCATGATGAATATTCCTAAGTTAGGAAAAGATGACATCAAACTTAGGTTTGTCCCCTTTGCTTTGAAGGATTTAGCAAAGAAATGGCTCTACAGTCTAGAGGCCGGTTCAATATCTTCGTGGGATAATTTTGTTAAGGCATTCTTAAAAAAAATTTATTCCGTCCACAAGACTACACTGATTAGGAAGAACATCTTACAGTTTAAGCAAACAGCCAATGAACCTTTTTGGAAGTATTTCGAACGTTTTAAGGACCTCCTTGCCCAATGCCCTCACCATGGGATAGAGAAATGGCGACTTTGCCAAGTTCTATATGATGGATTAGAATATCAAACTAAAACGCTGTTAGAATCCATGTGCCAAGGAGGATTTCTGAAAAAGGACGAAACTTATGGATGGTTATTGTATGAGCAATTAGCTGAAAATACCATCCAATGGGAACCTACTCCGGAAAAACTTAGGACTAATGACCCTACTTCTTCTAAAGGAGGTATCCATTCCATTGAGGCCAACATAGCAACCGATGCTAAGTTAGCTGCTGTTATGCGAAGACTTGAGGCTCTTGAAACTAAAGAACCAGTCTCTGTGAACCAAGTCAGCCCAACATCTTCGGTGGGCTGTACTTATTGTCAAAATATGAACCATGTGTTCGAGGAATGTCCTGTCTTTATCGCGCATCAAAGCTTGCCCGAACATATGAGTGCGGCCTTCACAAGGCCCACCAACAATCCGCCCGCCAACAATCCATATTCGCCCACCTACAATCCCGGTTGGAGAAACCATTCCAATTTGTCATGGGGCCAAAGTAACAATGATCAAACTAGGCCCAAATTCTCTAACAATTTCCAAAATCCGCCCTATCAAAATTCTCCACCCTCTTTCCAATATTCACAAATGGAAACAAGGCTCTCCAATATGGAAAGAAAGGTGGACACTCTCGTTAAAAGCAATGACACGCTGGCTCAAGTCTTGACTAGGATAGAGATGCAAATGAATCAGCAAGAAAGGCAAAAGGGTACTCTACCTAGTCAACCATTCCCAAACCCTAGGAACTCTAGTCAAGCTCACTTGGCTGAAGAGAATCATATGAGTCAGTGCAATGCGATTCATACATTGCGGTCGGGAAAACAAGTTGATAACCAAGTATCAACACCATCAAGTTCTAAACAAGCATTCAGCTTGCCTGATCCCACTCCATCTCAACTTGATGCCAACAACACGAAAAAAGACAAGTCAGCCGAAGATATGCACAAGCCCATCGCACCCTACCCAAATAGGCTTAAAGATAAGCAATGTGCACAAATGGATAAGGTACGCGAGATTTTTAATCAAGTCAAGATCAATATACCTCTTCTTGATGCAATTCAACAAGTCCCTAAGTATGCCAAGTTTATTAAGGACATGTGCACAAAGAAGAGAAAGACTAATGTGCCCAAGAAGGTTTTTTTAGCCACTAACATTAGTGAGCTTTTGTCCAACCAGATCCCTATCAAGTATAAGGACCCTGGTTGCCCCACCATCTCTTGCACAATAGGTCAAACTGCAATTAAGCATGCACTTCTTGATTTGGGAGCAAGTATCAACTTACTCCCTTCTTCTCAGTCTACCAACAACTTGGGTTGGGCGAACTTAGTCCGACTAAGGTTACAATCCAATTAGCTGACCGATCCATAAAAATTCCCAAAGGAGAAATTACCGATGTGCTCATCCGAGTTGGGGAGTTTATCTACCCAGTAGATTTTGTTGTTCCGGAGACCGAACCTGTATCCACTCTTCGGTCTCAAACTCCCGTTATCCTAGGGCGTCCGTTCCTTGCAACTGCAAATGCGATCATAAATTGTAGGAATGGATCCATGAGGTTGACCTTTGGAAACATGACTAAAGAGGTCAATGTCTTCAACCTGGAAAACCAATCTCGTAAGATAAAAGACCAAACATTTGAGGTGAACTTCATCGAGAACATTTGTGAAAAAGAAAGTGAAAATGAGTCTCTATTTCTTGACAAGTTATTTGAGGATAAGTGCGATTTTAGTGATAAGATGACACATGTTGAGGATTATAATTTTAAAGTTCCCTTTAAAAAATGAAGATTTGATCTAAGTATCTTCAAAGAGCCAAGCACTGAAATATCGCATGAGAATATAGTTCAAGAAACTCCGATTGACTTAACTTTCGAAAGTCTCTTTGAAGAAGAACTCCTATGTTTAGATACACCGATTAAGGAGATGTTGGTTAATTATTCACTTCCAGGGAAAAGTGTTGATTTAAGTTTTGAGGAGATGTACGGAACTGAGCTAGAATTTCTCGGCAAGGAAGTTCCAACTGAAAGGTGTGATGAATTTTTGAATAATGGAGGTGGACATATGATGAGGAAGAGCCTAAAGAAGATGAAACTGGGGGAGAGAAAGTTAAAACAAAAATGTTGGTCTCCCCATTGTGCCTTATAAAGAGAACCCATTGGAATGATGGGAAACAAGCTAGAGGGATGAATCCTAAGCAGCTCTAGGTGAGAGTGATACATGTGTTGTACATATTATGGTATACTATTATTCTTTGCCTCTCTTTACATTTTTCTTCATGCATTCATGCATTTCATACATTGAGGACAATGCATGAGATAAGTGTGGGGGAGGGTTTACTAACATAGAAAAGATTAATTAATAAAAAAAATACTTTTCTCTTTATTTGTTCTAACATTTTGAAAAAAAAAATTAAAATATTAAAAATTTAAGTAAAAAAAAATTTATAAAAAGGACAGTATTTTGACTTATTCTTTGAAAGAAACCTAAGTTAGTTTTAAGGATTAGGAAAATCATGATTAGGATTTCTAAAAACTTGGTCAAAATAAATAAATTGTTAAATTTTTAGGTATAGGAGGAGAAATTGAATAATTAGTTAGTCTTAATTTTTACCTTAATGAAATGTGCATTCCTAGTACATATCTAGGATTCTAAGACAAAGACCTTGTGCCTCATTAAAAAAAAAAAAGAAAAAAGAAAATAATATCACCAATTAAGCTGGATACATGTGCCTCAAGAAGCATACGTATTCACGCCTAAAGGTGAGTTCTAAATAAAAATAAAGTCCTTAGTTTTGTGGCCTAGTTCATTCGAATTTGAGTCCGCGGGGTGTTTTCTCACCTGGTGCCCTAAAGCGGACCGGTTTGGGAGTCATCGACTTTAAGTTCGCTACATGGGTGGATTAGAAAGCCTAAACTAAGAAATATTATATATGTACTAACACATCTAATAATCAATTAGTTAGGTATGAGGGCCTCAAGAAGCCTTGATACTTATACGAAAGAAAATTAGATGAGTTATACATGCAAAAAAAAAATAAATAAAATAATAATAATAACATCTAATAGTCAATTAGTTAGGTATGAGGGCCTCAAGAAGCCTTGATACTTACACGAAAGAAAATTAGATGATGTTATAGAAATACTAAAGAGGCATGAGAGTCCAAGTTAAGGAATTCCTAGATTCACAAGGGTGCGTATGACTTTTGGTAACGAAAAAGACTATACAAACATTCAATTTTAATCCTTACCTAAAATGAATAACAATTCACTTTATTAAGACTAAGTTTAAGAATGAATAAAAATGATAATCCTAAAACTTATAGACTACTTAGTCTCTTCAAATATAAGTCAAATATTTTCCTTTTTATGGATTTTGTGGGTGTAATCCGCTGAAAACCCTCACGAGACAACACTCGTCCTCTAGGGTAACCTAGGGGTTTAACGGCTTGTTGCACGTGCTAAGTGCAATCGTGATTCCTACGAAAGTGAGTTAGGTTAGATTAATTTTTCTTCTTCTTTGTTTTTACTCGAGGACGAGCAAAAAGATAAGTGTGGGGGTGTGATTGGTAGTCAAAAGTGCATTTTTATCATAACATTTACCATCACATTTTCATATTTATTCATTTAATTCTGCACAATTATTAATAATTTATAATTTATTGTGTGCAGGCCTCGAATTATTTTTTAATAATAAATAAAGCTTAATGAAGCCCAAAAGCCCATATTTGAAGCCCAAGAGTCAAAGTGCAAATACACAAAGGGCTGAAGTTGCAAATATCAAAGATGAGGGAAGGATAGACTTCTACCCAACCCTAAACTCTTGCAGATGAGAATGAAAAGAGTGCAGAGATAAGGAAATTCATTTAAAAGAGATTGGGAGAATTCAAAATCTAGGTAACTTGATTATCAAGTTATCCTGAAATCCCAATATGAAGAGCCAGGATCAAACTTCCAGAAGCAAACGCTCAGATGGACGGACCAGGAGAAGCCACGCGCCAAAGCGCGTGGCAATCTGCCACTATACTGCCGCAAAATTGCGGCAAAATCCCAATTTTTGCGGCAATCCGAGCTTATCCAGAGACCATTTTTCGTGGGCGACTCTATCCTGGACTCCTCTACCTTCTGCACCTATAAATACCCCCTGCAGTGCAACGTGCAGGGCATCCAGAGACGATTAGGGTTTTCTTTAGCCATTTTTTATTTCAGCAAGTTGTAATTTTCGTTTTATGCCCGTTGTGGAGAAGAAGGAGCTTTGTAATTGGAGATTATTCTGCAATAAAGGTCACTCTTTGTTCTCATTTAATTTCTGCAATTTAATTTTATTTTGTGATCTCTCTTGTTTTCTTTTTAATCTATGATCTCTTCTGGTTTTCTTTTTCTTTGTTTCCTTGCAATCTTTCTCATTAAATAATAATAAAAATAAATAAATAAATTGAAAAAGAAGAAAAAATAATGATGATGAACTAATCCTCTCTAGTGGTTTGCTGAGATTCTTAAAGCAACCCTAGAGCAGTTAAGCCTTGATCTGATTAACGAACATCTCTAGAAACCCTAGGTTTAAAGGCAACTTTTCTAGAAGATTAAACAAATACCTAGAATTCCTAATCTAGGTTGCATATTAAAAACTTTTCATGATTTCAAACTTAAGAACTAGGACAGCATAAATTTGAGATTCATCTTTTATTAAGCTGTACCTAGATGTTAGGATGAACTAGGGGTGAGCATCGGTCGGTTCGGTTCGGTTTTTGCTAATTTTTACAAAACCGAATCAAACCGATTAGACTTAGTAACCGAACCGAACCGAATCAACTCAGTTCGGTTCAGTTTTTCGATTTTTTCGGTTAGGTCAATATATTGCCATCATTTCTTACATTTTTTAATCACCATTATATTATCATCCTTTAATATTATAATCTCAAATATCCATTACCCAAATTAGAAATAAGAAAAAGATTCTAAGCTTAATGTGAATTGAAAATTTCATATTCTAAAACTTTTACACCGTATTTGAGCTCTTATATCAAAACTCATATAATTATTACTAACTTTTAATGATAAGAATAAAAAAAAGAACTATATTAATATAAATATTATTCTCAATTGTGATGGTGTACTTAATATTGCTTTCATATATTCAACATAAAAAAGATGGTTTTACTAAAGCTAATGAGATAAGCTTCCACCAGTTTTTATTATGAACTATATGATTCACTAAATTGAATTTGAGTAGGTTAATATATAGAGTAAGAAATTCGGTTCGGTTCGGTCTATTCGGGTTTTGGAACACAAAACCGAAACCCGACCGAATTAGAGCGGTCGGTTCGGTTCGGGTTCAGGTTTCGGTTTTTGGTCGGTTATTTCGGTTATAACCGAACTCTGCTCACCCCTAGGATGAACCATAGCTTGGCTTTTAAATAATGTAACTTAGTTAGAATCTTGTATTGAATTTTTCTTGCTTGAATTTTTTGTAATAACCTAGGGTGAATCATCTACATCTTAAGATGAAGATCAAGCCCCTTAACTTGCAATAGGGTTGTGGTAGAAGATCAGCAAAGCCACATCTTTCATATCATATATCTCAAATCTAATCACTTCTTCTCTTATTTTGAAGTTAAAGAGGAATCGGGTCGAAAAGCTTGCATCGCATCCTTCCCTGAGGATCACGACCCGCTTGAGCTCTTGCTACAGCGGATTCGCATTGAGACTAAGAAATCTGAACTTTAATTCTTTTTATTCTTAAAATCTCAATCAGCAGACTAAAAGCCCATGAAACTGGAGAAAAAAGTGACAGTAACATTGCATATGTTTGTTGAAAAGTCATACATAAGAGACACAAACTCCAGTATTGATTAAAACACATGTTTGGAAAAAAAATCAAACCAAACTTGAAATCTCAGAGAGCCACCAACAAGTGTGCTATCGGTGGTTAAAACTTATTCCCAAAAATTTTGAGTATTCCCATATTATATAATACTGAAGGATCAACATACTTATCCATTAATGATACATGTTAGCAAACATAACAAAGGAAGAAAACAGTGTACTAACAATGATTGTATGAAGGGAGATATGCCAATACATGTTTATAACCTGAAAATGTAAGGTTGATACTTGTTACCTGCCCAATTGTTTTAATAGACAATAACTGCAACTTAAGGAGAGCTGCGATTTGTTCGCCACCTCATCTCCCAGTAAGAAACAATCTAGTTCATTATAACTTAGATAAGACCTCTCAAAATCTCATAGATAAAGACTGACGGCAGACTAAAAGCCCATGAAACTGGAGAAAAAATGTATAGTAACATAGCATACGTTTGTTAAAAAGTCATACATAAGAGACACAAACTCCAGTTATGGTTGAAAACACATGTCTGGGGGAAAAAACCATACATATTTGAAATCTCAAAGGGCCACCAAAGAGGCTGCAATGCTTAAAAAAAGGGCATGCAGTAACAGTAAGATGAAAAACCCACAGTTATTGAATGATAAAATGAAAAAGAATGAAACTAGAATAGTGAGGTAAAAGTCTACCAAGTAATGCTGTAACCTTAACCTGTTACCTAAATCAAACTTCATTACAACTGCTTAGATCCAAACAAGTTACAACTCGCTTAGATACAAACAAGTTACAACTAAGAATATGATAGTTCATACAACTATAAAGCAACAACAAACCTAATAGTCCAGATTCTGCTTAAGTCAACCATTATATTTTGATTACATGCAGCAATCTTAATATTACATACCTTAAATGCATCATTCAATAAATAAAAGCGATAACACCAAAGCAACGTACTTATTATGGAAGAGAAAGATAGCTAGCAAAGGGTTTCTCAGTCCATCTGTTTTTCTTCATAAACTGGAACAACCAGCATGCCTTCATTTCATTCTTCCTTTTAAGAAACCCTTTTGCTATATTTGGATGCTCCACAAGGAAATCATAGGCGGCGTCCACCACCTCAGTACTAAATATGACATCATCATATTGTATGCCGATCATTCCTTGGAGTACTTCCAACCATTTGTCCTAAACCTTTTCTTCCTCCGCCTTTACCTCAATGAGGTGATTGGTGATACTGCCTTATGAGCCGGCAAAGTTCTCCATTATCTTAAGTTGAGTGTTTGTCCTTTTTCCTCTCTCCCTTGATCCTTGGGAAATGGACATGCTTTGGGTTTGGTCTTCGGACCTCCTGGCATGCCCTGCTGAATCTATATCATTACCAACACTTTCCTCAAACTCCTCCATATCTGCCTCATTTCCCAAATCTGCAGGGGTAACACCATCCTTGGCATGCTTCCGGAGGCCACCTCATCTCAAAAACGATAGCCATCTCTTCATACATATGTATGGGCTTGTTCAGATATGGCTTGTCAAGCCTATTAGCCTACATTCAAGGGGTAAGCATTAATTGTGAAATAAACACTTGGCATGGGATATAAAGAATTGATATTTATATGGAAAAAGATGTTATCTTGATATACACTTTATATTCCTTTTCTGGCATTCGGAATGTTCGTGTCTCTGCCTCCCAAACAACGCATCCTGACAATTTTCGTCAATTTAAAACCCGGTTCCACTTGGCTCTCCATGTTCTCAAATGATTGTATACTTGGCCCTCAGAAACGTTCTCTCCAAACTTGTCATTCACCGCTTTAGCTACGGCCGCATAGTTATTGCCCCTTAGCCCTAAGGTGATTTTCTCAGCAAAAAACTGAATCAAAAAAGCTCCCATCTCCTCTGACCACCTGAAATTTTGGGATACCGGTTTCCTCCACTTCGTTTCCTCTTCAGAGGGCCCAATATCATTGTCACATGGACGAGTCTCTCCCGACATCCCCTACAGCAAAAGCGTTAAATACTGTTACCAAGAATATTTCATATGTTTGCCAATAATATCGAGAACTACAAAGAGAAACATAACAAACCAATAGAGTCTAGTCAAATTTCAAAGACAGAATAAAACACTAAATTAAAGGATAAATTAAACAAACTGCATGGTACATAATAGTAGCTTCAAAATATTACATGAGAAATAAGAACACACATACTACATCAATTCTCATTATCGTTCCACATTCGTAGTTCAATTTCTTCCCTAAGCTGAATCCAATAATTGGACAGCTCTCTAATCTCTCTACGAGATAGTCCAGCTTGGGAAATATTTTGCGTTATCCAATCCTCCTCACTCATGACAAACTCATCTGGCCCATGGCCAATGATATAATTCTGAAGAATGCAATATGCTATAACAATGTCCACTTGAGTGCTAAAAGGGAAGAATGGTCTTGATGCTAGAATCTTAAACCTTCCTTTCAAGGCTCCAAATGCCCTCTCCACAGTTGTTCGGAGTGAAGAGTGACGGTAGTTGTAAAGTTCCTTATAGTTTGAAGGCAGTATCACACGAAAATCACTTAAATGGTACTGAATGCCATGATACGGTGCTAAGAATCTCGGCCTGGTATTGTAACCAGCATCACACAGATAAAATTTCCCTAAAAGTAAGATATTAGATATAGTGGAGACTTACAAACAAATATATCATATTTTCAATTAGTTAAAATGTTGCATTTGTTAATGAACTACCTTCTGGGACTCTTAGACCATTTGGGCGTGTGAGTGCATCCGTAGTACAGTGGCATCATGAGCTGATCCTTCCCATCCCGCTAGGACATAAGTGAACCTCAAATCAAAGTCTACAGCTGCCAAGACATTTTGAGTGGGATACGGTTTCCTTCCAAAGAAAGGTCCAACCTCAGTAGCTGGTAGGGTAACATGGATGTGTGTCCCATCGATTGCTCCGATACAATTCTATTAACAATAAAATTAAGTTGATTTCAAATCAACACTTGATACACAATACTCACCTAAGACCGTAATGTTTTAGGAATTGGTACCTGAAAATAATTATAGAACCTAGGGTCTCCTAAGATCTTCTCATGAGTATGGTTGCTAGGTCCACATATATACTCCCATCTTAGTTCATCAATTGCGCGTAGGGTATGTTGGAAATATAGACTCACTGTTTACCAGAATGTAAGAAGTTCATACCCACGATTCTGTTACGAATGTTGTGACCTATAGTTTACAAGAATATAGCCAGTTGCTTTTCAACAGTCACTTGATCAGAATCTTTTAGGAGGCCCCTAGTCCTTAGCATTCCAGAAAGATTGAAGAATAATTCTCTGTCCATCCTAAACATATTGAGGCAATTGGTGTCACTGTACTCTATCACTCTTCTTAAATAAAGCCCTCTTTCCATATTCCTTATCTCTCTCAGGATTGGTTCTGTGATGTCATTGCGGCCGATCATCCACATCATTATCACACATGCACAAGCACAAAGTATAATGATGCTCGTCTCCTGGTTGGCACCATCCAATGCAAAATCCATGAACCTATCCATTCACTACATAACGAAGAAGAAATGATTGCAATTAAATTAACATGCATATAAGAGTCTATAGTCAACCCTGAGTAGGCAGTAACATATAGGAATTGGGTGTCATGAATACCAATTTATCCAAGGACAGATTAAATTGAATAAAAGAGACCTTCTTAGTTTACTGAATAAATTCTCATACAGCTCACAATTAACCAAAAAAGTTGGGATGTAACAAAAATATAATTCACAATTAGGTATATGTTACTAACTGTGAATTAGCGTAATTTGGCTATAACACACAAAAGCAGGATTGTATAGGTATAGGATGAAAGCCATTCATGCCAAAATGTTGAGATTTTCTTACTACTTTTTTAATATAAAACCTGAAAAACATGAAATCTTCTCAAATAGGTGATCCAATCATTTAATCCAAATTATCAAAATCTAGGAGCACCGTAGAAAATAAATTTGTAAGATTAACGTATATTCTTAAGAGGGAAACAAAAATTATATTGCAGTCTGCTGAATATGAACAACCAAAAATAGAATCTCATGAGAACAAGGATGAGGAAGTTAGGAATTTTAAATAGACTTCTAATAAGCTACCAGATTCTGACTAATAAAGACTCTTTATGTTTGGCTTTCCTGCAAGGCCAACATAGATCCACAGTTGGACAGAACATACAACCTATCAGTGCAATAAGAACATTTATATATGGTGCACTGAAATTCAGTGACTGAGTTTCAGGAGGAAGAAAACAAATTAAAATTATACCGACGATCCCCAGTGCCAATCTAAAATTACATTTCAATAAAGTTAAATATTAACACACAATTAAATTTTTTCTTGAAGACAGAAGATGAAGATTGGATAACAGTGAGTACCAGAACCTTTAAATTGTCGGACCAAGACTCTTGATCAGAGACTTCACTCAGCCTCCTCTTCCTCCCTTTCCCACAAGTGCAGCAAGCAGCAGTGGATGTGCTCGCCATTGAAGGTTTGAGAGGTGATTTATGCTTGCCCTCTCGCCTCATCTTCAAATAATCAACACAGTCAACGAATCCTTAGGGAATCTTCCCTGTAGCCTCGTAGCTAGAGAAAGCGATTCTCTACGTTCTTGTCGGGAATGCAAGCGAGAACAACACGGTTTGGCCAGCAGGAAGAAGCGACTGATCAAGGTGGTGTTGAGCGCAAGAAATGTCGTTGCAGGCTAATTTTGGGAAGTGATCGAGGTCACAATGGGGAAGGTCACAGATAGGACAAGGAATTCTGATCGATTTGCAAGTGGACGAGGCTGCTCTTGGTGGCGAAGGCGGCAACGTCTAGGGCTAGATCTGAAGAGGTCTCGCTGAAGAGAGAGAGAGAGAGAGAGAGAGAGAGAGAGAGAGAGAGAGAGAGGTGTTCGGAAGGATTAATTGTATTAAAGAGAGGTTTAGAGTAAACCGTTGGCTGCCGTGTACTGATGATCAAGAACTTCGAATGTTTATGCAGGTTTACTTTGCTCCTTCCGATTCATCGTTCATAGCATAAGCTAGGACGGGTCGTATCCGCAGGGAGGGTTAGCGATAGAGGCATTCAAGGTTTGTATTGAAATCTTTGTGAAGAAAAATGAATGTTCTTCTTTGTTTTAAGAAACGGAAAATAAAATGATGTGGAAGGTGAGTGGAAAATCTTTGGGTGTTTTGTAAGATGAAAAAAGAAATGAGAATAAAGATGGAAGAAAAAGAGAGATTTGAAAAAGAAGAAGTTTCCAAAAGAGAGATTTTTAAGAATAATGTAAAGAGAAATCATGACTAACTAACATTATAATTTACTAACTTACTACTCTCATTGGGTGATGCATGCCTTATATTGACTCGTTGGCAATGATATGTCTTGCTTTGCCAAGTCCTTCTGTTGTCGCATGTCGAAGGTGTTTCTCATCTAGGATAGTTGCCTCCTTGAATCATTGGCTCCCTAAATAGATTTTCATTAGTGGAACAAGGATAGTCACTTTTAATGATGCTAAGAAACATACAAGATTCATTAGTCCATGAAAGCTATAATAAAGCGAGCATGAAATAAGAACTGGTAATGTAGTCATTGGCAAAGTAAAGTGCTCCATCTTCATGTTCCATCACGGCACTTGTTCTGAAGACAAGGCTCTAAGTGAGGCTCACATGAGTCATATGGAGGGAGAACTTTGCATTTATAAAGAATAAAAAGCAACTCATCTTCATTGGGAGTGTTATAGACTTGTAATTTGCAAGACTTGAAAGAAGAAAGGATCCCAAGAATCATATAAGTCAGCAATCACCCAAGAGTTAGTAGTTAGTAAAATTAAAAATTAGTTAGTCATGTTAATGAATTAGCTAGACATAGAAATAAAGAACAAAACTAGTTCATTGTAGAAGTGAAATAAAAGAAAGTAAAAGCTTAAAAGAAAAATAATGCATTAGAACAAGAGAAGATGAAGATTGAAAGCTCGATCCTTGTATTGCGTTGTCACCGTCTCCAATTACAAAGATTGCTCACTCTCACTCTCTCTTTTCTGGATTCTAGAAGGAGAAAAAGAAAATTACATAAGAGACTAAAAAGAAAAACCTAGAGAAACCCTAACAATTTCCCTATAAAAATAATGCTCTTTTCTCCTCCCTTGATTACAGAGGTCCTAGGGGTCTATTTATAGTCTTCATGAGAGGAGGCCATCCCACTTCAGTCTCCGGATCAAACGCTGAAGTAACGGCCTAAAGATTGCCGCGGGTCCGCGGCAAGTGCCGCGTTTCCGCGGCCGTTTTGTGTTGCATCTCGTATCCCCAGTTGGATCTGGTAGAAACTGGGAATACGTTTTGGATCTTTTCAGACTTGGGCTTTTCTCTTGTGGGCTTCCTAATTGTTCTTTTAATTCCTCAAAAATCACAATTGTTGGGCCTCTTTCTCCATTAGACATTGGACCTGAAAAAAGAGAGAAAAAAGCAGTAAAAATCAACTATTTATTCAGATAAAGCATAGCATGGTGGTAGAAAATGATGCATAAATGACTCCAATCACACCCCCATACCTAGCTTTTGTTCGTCCCTGAGCAAAATAAGCAAAAAAAAAACCTAACTAAATTATTACACCACTTTCGTAGGTGACACGATTGCACTGAGCTCGTGCAACAAGCCGTTAAACCTCTAGATTACCCTAGAGGAGGAGTGTTGTCTCCTGAGGGTTTTCAGCGGATTGCACCCTCAAAATCCCGAAGTAAAAGAAAATGTCAATGAAAAGAGAGAAACATTTTTTTCATGATCCATTTCCTTCAAGAATTTCAGTGATCTATCGGTTTAGGGTTATTCTAAACTTTTCCTTCTTTTTTATAAGTTTCCATTTGAAATATTGTTTTCAACTTAGGTTAAGTTTTTCAAGAATAGAGAGAAACTGGATTCTGTATCAGGTCTAACATATATACATATGTATGTGGAATTTTTCTTAGACTTTAGTTCGTTTGTTCACACACACACACACAGACACACACACACACACACACACACACACACACAGATATATATTTTTATAGAGTATATATTTACATTCTTTTAGCTTCATTAGGCTTTCTAATTTACCCATGTAGTGAGCCTTTTACCGATGACTCCCAGACCAGATGGTCTTAGGGCACCAGATGAAGATACATCCCTAAGGTTCAAGGTCTCGAGTAAACTAGGCCACGAATGCTAAGGACTCAACCACTTTTAGGCATGACTGGTTATGCTTCTTAAGGCACAACTAACCAGCTTAATTAGTGATCAAGTTTTATTTATGAATATCTATATATATATTTTATTTTTATTTATATATATATATTTTATGTAAACAAAGTTACTAAGTCTTTGATTAATCCCTCAATATGCAAATGTATATAGTGTTTAGAAAAAATTCAAAATCTAGCTGTCTTTTCTATTCTTTTCTTTCTTAACCTAAAGATCCAACAAAATTTTTTATTTCGACTTATATTAAGAAATCTTAGCTTAGAATTTCCTTAATACCTAAGATCAAGTTAATTCTTTTCAAAGAAATGGATCAATATTTTTTATGTTTATTTTTATTTTTTTTATTTATTATTATTTTTTTTATAAGAAACAAGAAACCTAGAATTCTAAAAGAAAAAGTCTAGAAAAATCCTATGTTAGTAAGGAAAGAGAAATATAAGAAAAGAGAAATACCTAGAAATCTAAAAGAAAAAGTTATGTTAGTATCTTCCCCCCATACCTATCCCATGCATTGTCCTCAATGTATGCAAAATAATATACGCATGAAATAGGAAAAGAAAGGTATCACCCCCACCTTCGACTTGGACCAGCGGTGGTGCTAGGTCCAGCCGACTGTGATCGCCGCAGACCCTCCTCAATGCGGTCTAGGCGAGATGTTTGCTCCGCAACCTGTGTGCGTAGTCGAATCTGTCCCCAAAATATCTTCTTCATGCCTCGCCAAATGGTAGACAAGAAGGCGCGTGAATCAGCTGGGGGGTCCTGTTGCCAAAAAGCCGGCTCATCCTCCTCCTCTAAAAGTTTCTCCGAAGAGGACTCCACAGGGACAGGGAAAGATGAAAACCCTAGGTGATATTTAGCACCTAAGTCCCACTTATTCATTTTTTTTTATTTACAGAGGAGGTTACAAAATGATTTTCAGGAGACATCAGGGAATGGTGTTGAATTACATGGTCACATATAGACTGGGTCACAAAGACCCAGTTCAATAACATTGTGTGACTCAGACTCCGTGGTGAAAAATGGCTTTAGGCGTTGACCGTTCACTTTGAAAGTGTTGCCATTTTTGGGATCGAAAATTTCAATGGCACCATGAGGAGAGACGTTCTGGACGATGTAGGGGCCTAACCACCTGGTTTTTAGTTTACCAAGAAAAAGGTAGAGTCTAGTGTTGTACAACAGAACTTTTTGTCCCGAGACAAAATTTTTCCTATGAATTGACTTATCATGGAAAATCTTAGCTCTGTGTTTAGATATCCGAGCGTTATCGTATGCATCATTTCGTAGTTCTTCTAACTCGGATATCTGCAGCTTTCTCAAATCACCAGCTTTGTCTAAGTCCAAATTCAGTTGTTTTAGTGCCCACATAGCACGGTGCTCTAACTCTACAGGCAGATGGCAGGGTTTTCCAAATACAACTCGATATGGAGACATACCGAGGACAGTCTTGTAGGCGGTCCGATATGCCCACAGGGCAACAATCAGTTTGATGGACCAATCCTTACGATTTTGGCCAACAGTTTTCTACAATATCAGTTTAATTTGTCTGTTGGCGACCTCCACTTGTCCGTTCGTCTGAGGATGATAGGCTGTGGATAATTTATGAGAGATGGAGTACTTTCGCATTAGGGCTTCAAAAGCCCGGTTGCAGAAATGACTCCCGTTGTCACTCATTATCGCACGTGGGGCTCCAAAGCGGGAAATGATGTTTTCCCGTAAGAACTTGATGACAACTTGGTTATCATTTGTCCTAGTAGGAATAGCTTCAGCCCACTTAGAAACGTAGTCTACGGCCACCAAAATATATTTGTTGCCATAAGATAGAGGGGAAAGGGTCCCATGAAATCGATGCCCCACAAATCAAAAATTTCTACCTCAAGGATCGGTGTAAGGGGCATCATGTCTTTATGAGTTATCCGACCCGTCATTTGACAACTGGCACAGAGCTTGCAGAAAGTATAAGCGTCCTTAAAGAGAGTGGGCCAATAGAACCCACTCTGAAGGACTTTCTCAGCAGTCTTACGTGGACCAAAGTGTCCACCACAAGCCAGCTCGTGACAAAATGTCAATATGCTATGATGTTCGTCCTCAGAAAGACACCTTCTAATTATCTGGTCAGGACAATATTTGAATAAATATGGTTCATCTCAAAAGAAAAACCGTACTTGTTTCATAAAGCGATACTTGTCCTGACCTGACCAATGTAAAGGTGTTTGCCCGGTTGCAAGGTAGTTTGCTATATTAGCATACCAAGGCTCTTTACACATCGTAAAGATGTGTTCGTTAGGAAAGTCTTCATTGATAGGAAAAGTCTCAATTGGTGCATTAGGAATTCTCGAAAGGTAATCTGCCACCACATTTTCAACGCCCTTTTTGTCTTTAATTTCCAAATCAAACTCTTGCGAAAGAAGTATCCATCGAATAAGTCTGGACTTTGTATCCTTCTTTTGCATTAAGTATCTAAGGACGGAGTGATTAGTGAAAATCGTTGTCTTGGATCCTACTAGGTATTGGTGAAATTTTTCCAACGCAAACACAACTGCTAAAAATTCCTTTTCAGTTGTCGTGTAATTTAGTTGGGCCTCGTTAAGCGTCCTACTAGTATAGTAAATCACGTGTTGCCTGTTATCAGTACGTTGTCCGAGAACAGCGCCTATGACATAATCGGAGGCATCACACATGATTTCAAAGGGCCTAGTCCAATCAGGCGCTAAGATTATTAGCGCCGAAACAAGTCTGTGTTTAAGCTCTTCCCAAGCTTGTAGACATTATTTATCAAAATTGAAGGGTACCATCTTTTCCTAAGAGATTTGTCAAAGGTCTAGCAATTTTGCTAAACCCCTGAATAAATCTTCTATAGAAACCAGCGTGCCCTAAAAAAGATCTAATGTCCTTTAAGCATTTCGTCTCAGGGAGCTTTGTTATAACGTCCACTTTTGATCTATCAACCTCGATTCCTTTGTGTGAAACTTCATGCCCTAGGACAATTCCTTGCTTGACCATAAAGTGACACTTCTCCCAATTGAGTGTCAAGTTTTTCTCCATGCATCTTTGTAAAACTAACTTAAGATGGTGCAAGCATTGTTCAAAGGAATCACCATAAATGAAAAAATCATCCATGAAAATCTCCAAAATTTCTCCACCATGTCAGAAAAAAGACTAAGCATGCAACATTGAAATGTTGCAGGAGCGTTGCATAGGCCGAAGGGTATTCTTCGGTATGCAAATGTTCCAAAGGGGCAGTGAAGGTAGTCTTGTCTTGATCCTCGGGAGCGATAGGGATTTGATTGTATCCTAAATATCCATCCAGGAAGCAGTAATACTCATGTCCAGCTAGTCTCTCGAGCATTTGATCGATGAACGGAAGGAGAAAGTGGTTCTTACACGTGGCAGCGTTTAATTTTTGGTAATCAATACAGACTCGAATCTTCGATGGAAGACGAGTTTGTACTAATTCTTTCCTATCATTTTCTATCACGGTAACCCTGGCTTTCTTGGGCACAGCGTGGACTGGACTAACCCACTGGCTATCGGATATGGGATAGATGATCCCATTGTCTAATAGCTTTAAAATTTTAGCTCTAACAGCCTCTTGCATGATCGGGTTTAGTCTACGTTGTTGGTCACGTTTCAATTTTGCATCTTCCGTCAAATGAATCCGGTGTTGCACAATGATGGACTGATTCCCTTTATATCAGCCATGGTCCAACCAATGGCTCTCGATTTTCTCTTAATACTACAAGAAGATTCTCTTCCTGTTGTTTCGTGAGATGGGACACAATTATCACGGGAAATGATTCCTTTTCACCTAAGTACTGATACTTGAGATGACTAGGGAGAACCTTAAGCTCAGAAGAGGGCACTTGATCTACCAATGGTTGCTCCTTGTGTAAGGGAAGGATAGGGGCTGCATCTGTTGCCCATTCCACTGTAGATTCAATTATTTAATTAAGGTTGAAGTCATCAGACTCCAACTCAAATTCTTTACCAGATTCGTATTCAATCTCCATTTCATGTTCACTCGCTAATCCCTCGATCAGGTTCACTTCAAATGACTCATTTTTCAAATCTTGAGGTTGTTTTCCCAGGTGAAAAACATTTACCTCTTTTGTCATATCTCAAAAGGTTAGACGCATCGATCCATTCCTACAGTTAATGATTGCATTTGCGGTGGCAAGGAAGGGTCATCCTAGAATGACAGGTGTCTGAGCTTTGGGATTATGTACAGGTTGCGTTTCTAGAGCAATGAAATCTACGGGGTAAATGAATTCCCCGACCCGAATGAGAACATTTGTGATCTCCCCCTTTGGAATTTTTACAGATCAATCAGCCAATTGTATAGTAACCCTAGTTGGACAGAGGTCGCCTAACCCGAGTTGCTGATACACGGAGAAAGGAAGAAGATTGATGCTGGCTCCTAGATCCAGTAATGCCCTATTTATCGTGGTCTGTCCTATAATACAAGAAATAGTTGGACTCCATGGGTCTTTATATTTTACGAAAATTGGCCCAGTTAGCAACTCACTTATATTAGAAGCAAGGAAGACCTTCTGGGACATTAGTTTTCCTTTTCTTAGTGCACATATATTTCAAGAATTTGGCATAGGAGGGAATTTGTTGTATGGCATCAAGAAGGGGTACATTGATCTGGACCTGATTGAACATTTCTCTAATTTTCTCCATTTGAGCATTAGTCTTTTGGTTTGCTAGCCTATTAGGAAATTGTACAATAGGCTTGTATGGTTGCTCATCTGCTTTGTCTTTATTCGATTTGGAGGTTGAAGGTTGTGAACTTGAAGATGGATCATTTTTAGTTGATGGTACTGGAACAAGAGATGTTGACTCTGATTTATTTGGAACAGGATGACTAGAAACCTGATTGTCTATCTGCTTTTCAGATCTCAAAATATGAACAGTGTTACACTGACTGGGACCTATGTCTTCGGCTTCATGAATAGGGAAGGGGTTCTTAGGATTGGGCCCTGGTTGGCTCGGCAATGTTCCTTTTTGTCTTTCATTCAATGAGCTAGCCAGTTGACCTATCTGAACTTCTAACCTATTGACGGCCTGGTTGTGGGTGTTCATCATTGGGGCCTGAGTTTTAGATAAGGTTTCAATCATTCTTTCCAAATCTGACATTTTTTTATCAGGATGATTTTGTGTTTGTTGTTGCTGATATGCGGGCTGGAAGTTGTGTTGGAAACTTATTTGAAAATTTGGTGGGCTCTGTTGGAAACTCGGTTGATAAGACTGAGCAGGGTATTGGTGTGAAAATGATGGTCTTGGTTGCTCATGACCAGACTGACTCCAAGAAAAGTTTGGATGGTTCCTCCATCCCGGATTGTATGTCTTGGAGTATGGATTGTAATTAGGTCTGGTGTATGCTGCATTCATATTCTTAGGGTACATTTGAGCTTGGTAGACGGGACACTCCTCAAACAGGTGGTTAAGAGCATGGCAGTAGGTACAACCCGGTTGATCACAGGTGGTGGGTTGACCTGTTCACAGAATTTGGTTCCCTAGCCTCAAGCAGTTCTAGCCGTTTCATCAGTTGAGTTATCTTTACCTCGGCAACTATAGAGGATTCAATCGAATGCATACCAGCTCTGAAAGTGGTGGGATTGGTTTTCTCAGGGCAAGATTCCCACTGAATGGTTTTTTCTGCTAAAGCTTCAAAAAGATCCCAACCCTGGTTCTCATCTTTCTTTAAAAATTTCCCTTGACTCATAGTCTCGAGGAGGGTCTTAGTTTGATAATCTAGTCCGTCGTAGAGAATTTGGCACTGACGCCACTTCTCTATGCCGTGATGAGGACATTAGGCTAGTAAATCTTTAAACCGTTCAAAATACTTCCAGAATGGTTCACTTGATTCCTGCTTGAACTGCATTATGTTTTTTCTGATGAGGGCCGTTTTGTGAATGGGATAGAATTTCTTAAGAAAGACTTTGACAAATTCATCCCACGTCGAGATAGAACTGGCAGGCAGATTGTATAGCCACTTCTTGGCTATGTCCTTAAGTGCGAAGGGAATGAACCTTAATCTAACAACATCTTCCTTTAGTTGGGGAATTCTCATCATCAAGCACACTTCTTCAAACTCACGAATGAAGAAATATGCGTCCTCAGATTCTAGGCCATGAAATCTTGGGAGTGTATTTATGAATTGTGGTTTAAGCTCAAAATTGTTCCCAGTTGCTTCGGGTAAAAGAATGCATGACGGTAGTGAAGTACGAATGGGATAGAACTTGTCTTGGAGAGAAGTATTGTTGGCCATGATTGGATTTGTGTTAGGAAGTAGTGTTTGTGCAAGTGTAGAAGTCCTAACAAGTCTTACTTAAATTGGGTCCCGATACCACTCTTGCATGCACAATCACAGACAACGTTCACCAAGCAATCAAGCGAAAAAAAGGAAAATAACAAACAAGAAAAAAAAGAAAAACAATCACCAGCTATCTAGGATTCCTAGACCTAGACGACTCCTAACTGTTCGATGAACCAAAGAAGGTTATTGCTCAAGTCAAACCACAGCTAATCAGCCAGGTGAGGGCAAGATTGGTGGGAGGTATCCGCGCAGAAGTGACGGGCCTAATTAAGCCAAACCACCAGCCTTCGGGGTTTCGCCCCTCAATCCCCAACCTTAGTCACTGATTTGACTGGAGTGTGAATCAAAAATAATTTTCAACCTCAGTTGATCTCTTAACGAGTCCGGATGTCCCTAGGGGCCAACGTCTATCAAATTTTATTAAAAGCTTGGAATTGTGAGTGCTTGAAATCTGATTTTTGGGCCAAGGAAGGGTGATTAAATCCCCACCTTATCTTGTTATTGGGTATTGCCCTTAAAATCAATTTTGTGCAAGTGTACAAGATAAACAAGATTCACTCAAAGCGATATAAATCAACCAAGAGATGAGTCCTATTCTGAATGCAATGCGTGCGTACCTTGCTCCAGCACTCTTCAACAGTAAAGTAAATGAATTGAAAAGACACGTGCCTATAATGCAAATGTCTAATCAATTTTTTTAAACTTTTCAACAAGTGTTTTACTGTTAGTTTATTAGCAAGCTCCTGATGATAGCATACAAGAAATAAAATTTGCAGCAAGTTATGTTTTTGCAAAGCAAGAAGCCCTGCACAAAACCAGTCAGTAGTGAACTCTTCCTTGCCGCGATTCCGCAGCCAGAGTCGAGCAAACGTGGCAATTCAGAGGGTACTTGGTCTCTGCTTTCTAGAGCAGAGGCCCAAGACCACTTATATATTACTGCAAGTCTTCTTTCCTATTTTCTCTGACCTGTAACCTGTAACAGAGAAGAAAAATTCGTTTCAGTTCCAAAATTCAATAAAAAAACCGTTACCCTCCCCGGCAACGGCGCCAAAAATTTGTTCGGAAGGATTAATTGTATTGAAGAGAGGTTTAGAGTAAACCGTTGGCTGCCGTGTACTGATGATCAAGAACTTCGAATGTTTATGCAGGTTTACTTTGCTCCTTTCGAATCACCGTTCGTAGCATAAGCTAGGACGGGTCGTATCCGCAGGGAGGGTTAGCGATAGAAGCATTCAAGGTTTGTATTGAAATTTTGTGAAGAAAAATGAATGTTCTTCTTTGTTTTAAGAAATGGAAAATAAAACGATGTGGAAGGTGAGTGAAAAATCTTTGGGTGTTTTGTAAGATGAAAGAAGAAATGAGAATAAAGATGGAAGAAAAAGAGAGATTTGAAAAGGAAGAAGTTTCCAAAAGAGAGATTTTTAAGAATAATGTAAAGAGAAACCATGACTAACTAACATTATAATTTACTAACTTACTACTCTCGTTGGGTGATGCATGCCTTATATTGACTCGTTGGCAATGATATGTCTTGCTTTGCCAAGTCCTTGTGTTGTCCCATGTCGAAGGTGTTTCTCATCTAGTCTAGTTGCCTTCTTGAATCATTGGCTCCCTAAATAGATTTTCATTCGTGGAACAAGGATAGTCACTTTTAACGATGCTAAGAAACATACAAGATTCATTAGTCCATTAAAGTTATAATAAAGCGAGCATGAAATAAGAACTTGTAATGTAGTCATTGGCAAAGTGAAGTGCTCCATCTTCATGTTCCATCACAGCACTTGTTCTGAAGAAAAGGCTCTAAGTGAGGCTCACATGAGTCATATGGAGGGAGAACTTAGCATTTATAAAGAATAAAAAGCAAGTCATCTTCATTGGGAGTGTTATAGACTTGTAATTTGCAAGACTTGGAAGAAGAAAGGATCCCTAGAATCATATAAGTCAGCAATCACCCAAGAGTTAGTAGTTAGTAAAATTAAAAATTAGTTAGTCATGTTAATGAATTAGCTAGACATAGAAATAAAGAACAAAAAACAGTTCATTGTAGAAGTAAAATAAAAGAAAGTAAAAGCTTAAAAGAAAAACAATGCACTAGAACAAGAGAAGATGAAGATTGAAATCTCGATCCTTGTATTGTGTTGTCACCGTCTTCAATTACAAAGATTGCTCACTCTCACTCTCTCTTTTTTGGATTCTAGAAGGAGAAAAATAAAATTACATAAGAGACTAAAAAGAAAAACCTAGAGAAACCCTAATAATTTCCCTATAAAAATAATGCTCTTTTCTCCTCCCTTGATTACAGAGGCCCTAGGGGTCTATCTATAGTCTTCATGAGAGGAGGCCATCCCACTTCAGTCTCCAGATCAAACGCTGAAGTAACGGCCTAAAGATTGCCGCGGGTCCGCGGCAAGTGCCGCGTTTCCGCGGCCGTTTCTTGGCAGCTGCGCTAGCGGATTTTTGTGCCTTTCTGTTGCATCTCGTATCCCCAGTTGGATCTGGTAGAAACTGAGAATACGTTTTGAATCTTTTCAGACTTAGACTTTTCTCTTGTGGGCTTCTTAAATGTTCTTTTAATTCCTCAAAAATCACAATTGTTGGGCCTCTTTCTCCATTAGACATTGGACCTGAAAAAAGAGAGAAAAAAGCAGTAAAAATCAACTATTTATTCAGATAAAGCATAGCATGGTGGTAGAAAATGATGCATAAATGACTCCAATCAAGAGGGCATCTGGAGAGTTCTCGTGAGAGGGCCAGAGAAAGGAAAGAGAGTGAGAGAGATCTGCTTTTTTTTAAAGAGATGCAAAAAGTTTGCACAAGTTGGCAAACACACTCCATCGCCTTACACCCCACATGCAGCAATTATGGAGATGGGGCCCACATAGCGTAAATGGGCTGCAAACACAGCTGAATTACGACTGTGTGAGCCAAACAACTGGGTTTGCATTGGGCTGCATTTGTGTTACGACTTGCAGCCCAATTACACATACCAAACAGGCCCGTAGGAAAAATAGCGCTTTGAAAATCTTGTTGAAAAATTGGCCAAAAACCCATTTATATAGGCCAAAATAAAATCTAGCCGCTCAGAACCAGGCCAAAAGGGCCTTGCGGTCGACCGGATGGTCAACTGCCCAACTACTATATTTTTAGCCATTAGGGGTTACCGGTCTACCACTCAGTCGATCGAGCAAAACCCGAGAGCTCTGCAAGATTAGTCGGTCACCGATCGATCGGCCGAGCTTTACTGCTGTTGACCGCCCGGTCGACCGAGCTCTGGTTCCTTAGTCTTGTTCACGTCTGTGCACGTCGGTCGATCATGCGATCGACCTGCTCTAGCCATCGGTTGACCATTCGGTCGACCAGTAGCAATCCAAAACCAATATAAAGGGATTTTTAAATAACATTTTGAAACCCATTTAAATTCCAATAAATCCCAATAAATTTCACAAAAATAAGTTCATATAAATACAATTTAGCACAAATATGTATGATAAAAAATCAACATACATTATAAATATGTGAACTACTTTTGAGACATTAAAATTTAAGCTTAAAGCAAAAACTGTATTTTTCAAAAAATTAAACTTCTAAATAGAAATCTGATTTTTTTCAAAACTTGTGCATACAAAACAAATTATTGAAGCACATTTGAAGCACAATATGCACGGATAGAATCCAATACATATAATAAATGATATAGACTTATTTTTGAAAATAAACATCAAAATAAGTTTTGATAAATACAACACATGAACTAAATTCACCAAAATAATTAACTTCAACATTTATGAAGCAACGATGCATATGGATGAAATCCAATATCTGTATAAACCATTGTAAACTTGTTTTGATGAAATATATTCATGAAATTGAGAAATGTAGACTTGATAAACCGAAACTTTAAACACATAGAAATAAGTTTTTATAAACAATTGAAGCTCTAATATGTGTGGATGAGTTCCAAAACATATTCCAAACTATAAAACTTATTCTATTGAGATGAAAACCATATAAATATAACTTGTGAAATCAAAGCAGTTAAATTGAAAACCAAAACTATTGATTACCAATATTTAAACTTTGTGTGTGTGTGTGTGTGTAAGCTTGAGCAATCCAAAGTTAATCTATTTTTTTACATAAATTCTAAACTTACAAATTCTTGACTCAAGTCTTCTTCTTGAATAAATCTTCTTTGCAATGTTGACTTTATCAAAACTTGATTCCATCGAGCTAGACTTCGCCTTGTGTACTTGATGCGATCTTTAAGCTTGAGCTCTTTGATCAACATGTGCTAACTTCAAAACATGACTTTGAATCTTTTGTTGAAGCTAAACACCAACGAAGATCTTGATTGAATATCTGAAACTTAAATACCATAAGATCATTAGTATAATAATTACATGAGTTAGTCATCATCAAAACTAAAGTGATGAGCTTTTGAGCCGACAATCTCCACCTTTTTGAAGATGACAAAACTCATGGAGTTATATATGCATGAATAGAGAAAAGCTTTGTAAAAGCTCCACCTTAACTCATGCACAACAATAAAATATATAGATATTCCAATGTAAGCTTATAGATACCAAACAAATTATGAAAATAAATCATGAATATAAACACATATGTGCAAATATAGAATACAAGCATGCATATATAAACTCTAAAATCCTCTCTGCCATTTTGTCAATTCATTAAAAAAGATATACAAAATAAAGTACATGTATATGCGATGTAAATCTATGAAGAGGGGGGACGTCAAGTTAACTCCCCCTGCATACATGCATTACATGGAGAAGGGGTGACTAAAACCCTAACACATATAAGCATAGTATGTAATGTATAGACAGAGATGTTAAGCTCTCCCTACACACGTGTATGATATAGAGAAGAGAGGTCAAACTCTTCTTTATACAATACACTCATCATAAGTTTATATATAGAGGAGACATTATGTTAACTTCTCTTGCATATAGGCAATAAGCATCATAAACAAATTTTGAAAGCAAAATTAAATTATGATTTTCTAAGATACCAATTTTAACACAAAACATGAATGCTAATTGGAAAACTAGGAATACCAATTGAAAACATAAGCATAGATACCAATTTGCAAACAATATTGATACCAAATGAAGGTTTAAACAGATACCAATCAAATTGAAAGTGGAAACCCATGATACCAATTTTGAAAGATAGATACTAATTGTAATAATTTTTAGCCCAAAGTTACAATCATCAATTTCTTGTTTTGATGATAACAAAACGTATGTGGATATTTAGTACTAATCAAGTTTAAGTGTTTAAGTATATTCAGGGTTCAAGAGGATTCAAGAAATTTTCTTCCTCAAAAGAAAGGTATATGGATACTCAAGATTATTCAAGAAGGGATTGAACCTCAAACGCGCCTGACGTCGCTATTGGAGAAGCCCAATTGAAGACTCTTATTGTCGTATCGAGCCTTGTAAGAAAATAATATATTTAAAGTGTAGAATATAAATTTGATGCTCAAGAAGTCACACACACAAAATACACGTTTTCAAAACAAAAGTTTTCTCGTATTGGTATTTTGCATGTTTGGTACTTGATATATGTTTCTAATTTTTCTAAAATTTTATATCCTGTTTAGAACATGTATCTCATTTCTTATAATTGCTATTTCTCTTTAAAACCAATAGAAAATATTTCTAAAATAGTTTTTTTATTTAAAAACAGTCAGGAAAATGACTTTTGGCCTAGGTAGGTCGACCGACTGTCGACCGTAGCCTATTATAGGCCACGTCGGATGACCGAGCAGTCGACCAATCCTCTTGCTGGGGTTGTGCATGTTGTGCACGCTTGTCGGTTCACTGACCAGTCGACCGCTAACCCCAGCCGTCGACTGACAGATTGACCGACTAGATCAACCCAAGATTCTGTTGAGGGCCGGTCGACCGCTCGCTAACCCCGCGATCGACCGACAGATTGACCGACTGGATCAATCCAAGATTCTGTTGGGGGCCAGCCGACCAAGCGATCGACCGACCACTATATCCAATTATTTTTTGACAGTGTCCGATAGACCGAGCGGTCGATCAAGCCTAATGGCTAGTTCAGAAATGAACTGTCGGTTGACCGGTAGGTCGACCGAAGTTCTGTCAAAAGCCCATAACAGCTAGTTTTTAAATATGTCTTTTCTTCTGACTTTTCCAACAGGTATTTTTTAATTTTTTAGGTCAAATCATACCCTTAATAATGTTTATCTATTGTCTATATATATGGATCATTTGGATTGGAATTAAAATACAAGGACATTACTTTTTGGAGAAATACATTGAAAATATAGTTTGCTCTAAAGAGAGAAGTTTTTCAAGTAACTAGTTTTCAAGTGCTATCATTTTCAAATCTATTTAAATTAGTTTTTCAGCTCTTCAATTCTTTCAACTGAATTTTACTCTCACAAACTCCTTGAGCTTCAATTTATATCTACTCTATAGAAAGTTGTAAAGAAGAGAGTGTTTGTGATCTAATGGGCACCAAGAGCTTTGTAAACATCATTGGCTTTGTGCTACCTCTTGTGTAGAGAATTGAGTGTTGATGTTGTGTACTCTGGTCTTGTGTAGAACATTATAATTTCTTATTGTAAGGTCCCTTTGTGGAAGATGCTATTGTGAGTAGTGAAATCCTTCACGGCGGTGAAAGTTGGGACGTAAAGTGGTGGCTCGAACCTCAAAACAAATTCTTTATGTTTGTGATTGCTTGTTTCTTGATCTCTGTCTCTTCATATTGCTTATACTTGTGTTGTTGCTTCACTTGCACATTCTATTTATTACTTGCATGACATTTATCATTGCATTACATTCATCATTCTCATTTGTCGGTCTTTACTTATCTCAAAAAGAAGGTAATTGAGCACCTCAACTCATAGTTCAGAAGAACATTAGAAAAGTTCTAAAGCCCTTCATTGAGAATTCGGCTTCACCTCTTATTTTGAGTGATCAGTTTGCATCATTGTTATTCCATATTTGATTAGTACTGCACCTATTTACCCCCTCTAGGTAGACCCGACCCTGGTTCTGAAACTGGCGGTTCCCGGTTCCGACAACAGCGGAACCGGAACGGACCCTAAGGGTCTGGTTCCTGTTCCGCTTCCGATTCTGAAATCGGATGTAGACGGTTCCAAAAGCGGTCAGCCCTGAAACATTTTTTAGAAATAGGAATTAATTTTTATTATTAATTAATTTTAAGACATATAACAAAAATAAAGAAATAAACAGGCTTGAACTTAATTTTTTACCATAATTAAGTTGCCTATGTAACCTCTTGGGGTTTATAGGAATCAAAACCCACCTAGTTCTCTTACCTCAGTCCCTGTACTTTATCTTAATTGCTTCCTTCTATTCCGGTGGTTGTCAATTTCAAAAGTCTTCATTTTGTTCCTGTATGATTTCTTACTATCTTAGTGATGCTTTGCCCAATCATCAAGATATACTTGGGCCTCCACTGAGTCGGGGGACGTACTCGAACGGGTTTGATTTAAGATACTCTCCCCCGCATTGAATGTTTGCTCTACAGCTGTCGTTGATATCGACATTGCTAAAATTTATTTAGCGATAATTGACATGATTGGAAATTGTGTTGAATGCTCCTTCCACTATTGCAGGATGAAAATTTTATATCTTGAAATCTTCACCAAACTTAAATAAAGTGGTTAGATAACTATCAAGCTTGGTGTTCGAGCTTGATGAAGATCCCCAGGGCTTTTTGGTTGTTTGCAATAATAGTTGTTGTCCTCTACTAAGTTTAGAGGTATCCTCAACTTTACTCTAGTCTGGCCATGATAGGGGTTATTAATACTTAAATTATACTCCGCTATATTCATTATATAAATCGTAAATTACTTTTTTTATTTTACTAAATAAATCATAAACATCTTCATCCACTTGAATAATGTCATAATAAGCTTTCAAATAGTCATGCAATCCATCTAATTTACACCATGGATCAAAAACACATGCAACTAAATAAATAGATGAAATTATTTTAAAATATTCTAACCATTTATTTTTCATTGCTTGAATACAAGAAAATAAATTCAAATCATTTTCATATTCTTCTAGCGCAGCACAAATATTTATCCACTCAATTAAAAATAAATGTGTTGTAGGATAATAAACACCAGATAAAGTGTAAGTAGCATCATTAAAAACTTTTAAAGTATCCAAAATACTTTTGCATGCATCCTATTGCGTTGGATATAAATTAATATCATTAATATTATTAGTAATAAAGTCACATAATAATTCTTTATAATCATTACTATCATTAAGTAATTCATAAGTTGAATTCCAGTGGGTTGGAACATCCCGGGGAAATTGTTTTGGCCTCATACCTTTTGATTTATAATACATTTCTCATTCTTTCATTACTCGTGAATGTGTCCATAAATAGAGAAGTGCGTGTCTAATAGGTTTAATATAATCTTCCAATTGTTTTAAACCATCTTGCACACATAAATTTAAAACATGATAAGCACATCTTTAATGAAAAAATTTACCCCCAAATGTAGGTTTACAAACTTTTTCTAGTTCAGGTATAAATGCAGTATAAGCAGATCAATTATCAAAATAAATTGCAAAAATCTTATTAATCAAATCATATTCTTCTAAAGCTACTTTTATCATTCTATAAATATTATGAGCAGTATATCATTTATCAAAAACTCTGAAAGCAATTAATCTTTTTATAAATTCTATTCACAATACCCAATGATGAGTGACTCTCATATAACAATGTTGTTGCCAGTGATCGCTCCATATATTGCTACATATAGATACACGCCCATCAAATGTGATAAAAGATTATATAATTCTTTTTTCTCTTTTTTATAAAGCTATGTAATGTGCGTGTGAGAGTGATCCTAGGCACTCTATTTGCTTGAGAATTTAATGCATTTTTACAGTAATTTATGAAACCTAATTTTTTTACTGAAACTAAAAGACAAGTGTTCAGCAGCACTTATTCGTGCTAATTCATCTCTATTTTTAACATCAAAGAAATAAAATAATTGAGGGGTAGTGGTAGCGTACCTTGATATTTGAGATTCCATTTTTATGAGACCGACTTCATAAGGATGCACTCTCTCTAATGCTTTCAATTCCATAGCCACCGAAAGTAGACTTATAAGTTTTTGAACAATGTTTGCAACTTGCACTAACGACCATGCCTGACTCATTCTTGATTTTTGTAAAATGATGTACGAAAAGATTGGACTTTAATTTTTGACTAGTGGCATTATTATCTTCTTCGCCTTTATCACCGGGTTGAGTTTCTGATCTTTAGGTTGGAATATTGGTTTGGGCCTCTTCTTCAGGATGTATTACCAATTCATCTGTGTTGAAGCTGTAATTCATCTCGGATGAATGTAAAAACTGAAAATATCATTTCTGGTAGGTTGAATTTCACCAACCTTGCTCTTTTCTTTTCCCGACGAACTTTCACTTACCATGAAACGTACGAAAATTGAAGAAAGATTATTGAGAGAGACTTTGGTGAGATACTATTGGAGAGAGAGAATTTGTAGAGAGATTATGGAGAGATATTTTATAGGGAGATTTTTCAGAGAGATTATAAGGACTTGTAGTCCTGTAGAGTAGGAGCCTTGAGGAGAGATTTTGTAGAGAATTATAGAAAGAGATTGTAGAGAAAAATATTTTATAGAGGTTTGGATTTTATTGTGAAGGAGAAAGAGAAAATGAATCTATTTATAGATTTAAAAAAAAATTATACCCTGCCCCAACAGTCCAAAAGTGGACCGTTGGGGCTTGAAAATTGAAGCCAATGTTCATTTAAAAGTTAGCTCCAGTCCCGGCAATGGGCCCGCGGCACCCCCCCCCCCCCCCAACGGTCTGGAGGCGGGATGGGCGGCATGGGCCCATACTAAAAGAAAAATTCTCATAAGTCAATAGGCCGGCCCAGCGTATCAGCCCAGCTGGCCAGGCGGGCCAGCTAGGGCGGGCCGGGCCAGGCCAGGCCGAGCGATAGCAGGCTGTGGAAAAAAAATTCAATGGGGTTCGAACCGGGACCAGGCGGTGATAAGCATAATTTTACCACATTTTCATACACCTATTTATCTATTATTTGTATATAAATAATGCTACTCGGGTACATTTGATTGAATTTTGCAGCGAATAGAGAAGGAAAAAAAAAGAGGAATCCAGTTATTTTCAGCCGTTAAAACACGTAATTCATAAAGATGGAGGGTTATCTTTCAAGCATATTGTGGTATTTAGGCATAACTTTGGCCATGGAATATCAAATAAGGTCATTCAAGATGTTTACAGAAAGAGAATTCGAAGGTTTACAGCTTGATGTTGAAAGTTTTTGCTAAATCGACCGTTTGGTTGCTCGTATTGACCATTTACAAAATCAGCCTGAATCAAAATTGATTTAATATGTAATATATATTTTTTGAAGGGCTTTTGTGTAAAACCTCCTTATTATATAAGGAGGAGAGGGGGCCGAATGCCTGAGGTCTTACTTTTTTAGGGTTTTGTTTTTTTTAGTTTTTATAGCTGGGGGCATTTTTGTTTTTTGGTTTGTAATGGATTTTTCAGCCACACTTGAAGGGGATTTGTTTTTATTTAATATATTGTTTGGGATTTGTGCTCAATTGCAATGGGCAGAGTGCCATTAATTTGAATTTGTTATTAATTTTTTATGGCGATCTATGTGCAATTGGCACAGAGTTTTAGCCTTTGGATTTTTTATGGATTCATTTCTTTTTGTCTTGCAGTGCCTAGCAATTGCGAGTTCACGATGGGATGATTTGTTATAGGATTAGTTTTTGATTTAACTTTTTTTTTGGTTTAATTAGGCTTCATTTTGGCCGGAAGGACGAGGCTGTTGTGTCTTGTCCTCGTGAAGCGTGCACGAGCAACTCGAGACAGCGGCGACAATCATGGGGGGTTTTAGGTAAGTGTAGTTTAATTATTTCTTAATTATTGTAGTTTGTTTAATTAATTAGTGTAATTAGACTGGTTAATTATTTCTTGTCATTTGTTAGATTAGTTATTAATATTGATTATTTATTTAAATTGCTTTTATGTTAATAATTTTAGCATGAGTATGTAAATTGTTTGCAAGTGCCTATGGTAGATAAATCTAAACAATTCTTGTGGACTAAGGTAGATATCTTATCTAGGATTGTATGCACACCAGTTGACCTACTGCTTTTAGAAGGTTGATTTCTTGAATCACTAGGTGTTTGACAGGTTATATATCACGGGGTTAATGGTCCATATTTAGGATTTTATTTTCTTTCTGCTATTTGCTTAATTTAGTTTATTTACCTTTGATGTATCATGTAGCTAGATAATACCCTGTCCATAGATCTAGTGTTCAGACTTAATTTGCCTTTTAGAAATAGAGATTTGGTGATTGTGAATAGACCGGTGAAGAGATCAAAATTGACCGTTTGATGCTAGTTTCAGAAATTCGATCCTAGGTGCTTGACTTTTTTAGATTAACATTTAGTTTAAAAACCCACAAACCGATAAACTTTTTACCAATTCGCCTAGATGTGTTGAAACCGCAAGAACTACCTATCCTTGTGGATCGACCCTCAAGTGCTACATCGAACGACCGTGTACTTGCGGCAATTTAAACAGGAGAGTGAAATCTCTCCATCAAGTTTTTGGCGTCGTTGCCGGGGACACGGTGTTCAATCTTTAGTTTTGACACTAATATCGGATTTAAAAAAATCATAAAAAAACAAAAAATAAAAAACAAATAAAAATTAGTGGTTTCAGTCCATTCCTACATCATCATTTTCTCTTCACATCACCTTCACCCAATTTGTCTGTGATCCTGATTTATGTCAGCTTGTTCGCGAGACTCAAGAGGACGTCTAGTTGGTGAAGATTCAAACGAGTCCAAAATGACAACTCCTATTTCAAAACTGGTTCTTATGGATCGATGGTATCCTCCTTGATCATCACGTCCCTTCTGCATCCAACTCCCGGCGGCTAGCGAAAACAATTACAAACTGAAGCCATAGTACATCATGATGCTTCCGAAGTTCTTTAAGCTGGAATCAGACGATGCATATATGTTCATCAATAAATTTGAAGAGGTCTGTGCAATGATAAAGATCCAACAATTAAGTGATGATGCAGCTAAGTTGAAGTTCATTCCTTTTGCACTTTGAGACAATGCTAAAAAGTGGTTGTATAACCTGACCATCAACTCAATCACAATGTTGGCGGAATTCATCGCAATCTTTCTAAAGAAATTCTTTTCAAGGCATAAGACTGCAAGAATACGGAGTGAGATAAGCCAATTTTGTCAATATGACAAAGAACTATTCTGGAGATACCTAGAAAGGTTTAAGGACCTTCTAGCAATGTCCCTATCACGCCATTGAGAAGTGGCGTCTCTGTCAAATAATTTATAAGGGTGTAAATTATCAATCTAAAACCCTACTTGAATCCATGGGTCACGGGGACTTCATGACAATGACAGAGGACGATGTATGGAAATTCGTCAAAGATATGACAGAAAAGACCATGTAGTAGGAGGGATTTACCAAAAGATCTTCAATAATAACTCCTATATTAAGGGGCGATGTCCACTCAATTGCTGCTGAAGCTAAGGTGGCTGCTTTAATGAGAAGAAAAGAGGCGCTGGAACTCAAGGGGACTTCTGCACAGTTCGACCACATAAATCAGATATTCGCACTGAGCTGTTTCAACTGCCACTCTCTAACTTATGAGTTGAAAGATTGTTCACTGCTCTCTAGTCCATTAGCAGACAATCAAGATCAACTAAACGCCATGTTTTGTCACCAACAAAATGATCTTTATGCCCCAACTTATAATCCAGGATGGAGGGATCATCCTAATTTCTCTTGGAACCATGAGACATAACAAAAAGGTCCCTTGTCCGGTGAGAATCAGCTAAATAGTGGACAAATTTTAAGACCGAATGTGGGACTAAATCAAAATCAACCAGCCTTTATGAACCCATATTCCACTCAATCTTCTCCCTCACAATCATTTACAAATCCAATAATTCCACCACCGGGGCTTGGGAACGAACAAGAACTGAAGCTGAGCAACATGGAAAAGATATTCACTTCCTTCATGCAATCAGCAACACAAATGTTGAATGCTAATCAACAGACATTAAATCATCTTGAGCTACAAGTAAGTCAACTGGCAATGCAAATTGGTGAGAGGGAGAAGGGAATTCCCAAATCAATCTGTGGTTAATCCAATGTCAACTCCTTCCAGTTCTGCTCAAGTTAACCCAGTTCATACTTTGCGATCTGGAAAGAAAATTGATAATCAAGTGGTGATGCCTGACTAAGGGAGTCTTTCTCTTCCCAAGGCTGTACCATCCTATTCTGGCTCAGATGAATTGAAAGAAAAAGAAAATGAGCAAGTCACTGAGCTGCTGTATGAGCCACCAACACCATTTCTAAATAGGCTCAAACTGAAAAAGTATTCTGCTCAAGCGAAAAAGGCTCTTGAAATTTTTAAGCAGGTAGAGGTCAATATCCCACTTTTAGATGTAATTGAATAGGTCCCTTCTTATGCAAAATTCTTAAAGGATCTCTGCATAAAGAAGAGAGCAACACATGTCCCCAGGAAAGTTTCTTGCAGCGAATATTTCTGCGATCCTGTCCAATTCGATCCCTGTGAAGTACAAAGATCCTGGTTGCCCAATAATCTCATGCACAATAGGGAACATAGTTATCAAACAAGTCTTACTAGATTTGAAAGCGAGCGTAAACCTACTTCCCTATCCGATTTACCAGCAGTTAGAGATAGGAGAGTTGAAACCAATCAAAGTCACACTCCAATTGGCTGATAGGTCAATAAAAATTCCTAAAGGAGAGATTAAAGATGTTCTGATTAAGGTTGGTGAATTTATCTTTCTTGTGAACTTCATCATCCTTGACACTAAACCTATAACAAACCCTCATGGGCAGAAGCTTGTGATCTTGGGTAGGCCATTCCCAGTAACATAGAATGCTCTGATCAACTATCGTAGCGGTTTAATGAAACTCACATTTGAAAATATGACAGTTGATTTGAATATCTTTAACCTGGAAGAGCAGCAAAGTGATCCATCCACTGAATCCTTTGAAGTAAATATGATTCAAAGTCTATCAAGCGAATTCGAGGATAATCAAATGAAGTTAGACTTTGGGTGCACTCACAAAAGTTTTGACGAACTATGTGAGGAAGAGATCAGGATGTTTGATGAAATAAATCAACAGGTTAATCATGCGTCATTCCTGATTCAAGAAATGGCGAACAACCATATCGACAACGAGTCCATAAATTTTGGTTGTAAATACTGTGAACAAATTTTTAAAAAGATCGTTGAGGATGAGCTTTTAGTTTTGGATGAATTGGATGGACACATATTTCCCACATGATTCTTTGATAAAAGCTTTGAAGAGATATTTGAAGATGAACTTAAATTCTTAACTAATGATTAAGCTTGCTCACGTGAAAGTGAAGATAATAAGATTGGGCTAGGTGTTAATGCTACGGGAGTGAGTTCTCTTTCTGACTTGCTGATAAGAAGAAAGTTAAAAAAGAAGAGGACAAAGAAAATGGATGTGAAGATCAAGTTTAAAGGAGATTGTGCTGAAATAATAAAGGGTGCTAATTTAGAAGTAAAGACGATGAAGAGCACCCACTTTGAGAGTGAAAAAATATCAAGGAGAGGAACCTACATAGTTTAAGTTATGTGTGGGAGAGATATGAAGTTGTACATATGTATATATTTATTTTATTTTCCTTTTAGTTTTTGAGTCTTTTTATTTCGCTTTTTGTTAGTTGATCAGTTTTAATGAGTCTTTTATTTATCACTTTCTCTAACCTATGTGCCGAGTTTACTACAAGTGATACATGATAAGCAAGGAGGCATCCACTACACACAGGGACCATTTTTGTTGCTTCAGCAGCTGGGTTTTCTAGCACACTGTGAGTATTCCTAATTCTAGCATACTGTTTACATTTCTATATCTTTTGTATGCTTGGATTGCATGGTCATCATGATTGTGTGCATGTTTTGGATGTGTAAATTACATGGTACATTCTTTTTATCTCTATATTCATGCGTGTGCATGAGGACATGGCATAGTTTAGGTGTGGGGGAAGATTCATATATTTTTTTAGGAGGCTTTTGTTTTGTTTTGCTTTTAGGATTTTTTGTTTTGTTTTCTTTCTTTATCTTTATTTTATTTTAGGAGTCTTAAAAAGTATTTTGAAAAAAAAAGAAAAAAAGTCAAAAATTTTCTACAAATGGTTAGCTAGTATGTGAGTGATTTAGTATCCATGAGTGGATTTTAAAGGCAGGAACAAGATGAAAGAGTTTAAAGTCTTAAAATAAAGATTAGAATCTAGAACGGCATATCATCTAAACTTAGTCTAAGTTATTATGTGCCCAATAGCACTTACACTATTAGTTCATAGACTTGGGATATTGATTACGACTAAAAAAAGGGATTTATTATATAGTAAAATATTATTAATAAGTCGTGTGTTGTGGCCTCAATTACTTAAGTAATTAAGTCCATAGGAGTGTTTTTACACTTATTTCCCTAAGACCATCTGGTTTGGGAGTATTTGCCCAAAACTCGTTACATGGGTAGCTGAGAAAGCCTAATAGGATAAGACATCATAAAAAACATAATAATTTTAATTATCAGTTATTTATGTGCTTTGGCCTTAAGAAGCCTCAATATCTACGCGAAAGATAATTAAAAAGTGTTAAAAAAATATTATCACAAAAATAAGTATGAAAGTTAGAGCCAAATATTTTCAAACTTGAGAACTACATCACGATCATGAGGTGCATAGGATCTGAATCTTAGGACAGGTGGTGTAAAGTTTTAAATTTTAGACTTTATTTTATAGTCATTTGATTTCTTGAATTGAGGTTTTACTTGAAAATGAAACTCATGAAAATTTATGATCTTGCTAACTAATTAACTTGAGTAAAAAATAATTTTTTTATTTCAGTTGTCCTTATTTTACTTTTGTTTATTTCTTAATCTCATTCTTTTGTGGATTTCGTGAGTGTAATCCACTAAAAATCCTCACGAGACAAAACTTATCTTCTAGGGTTAACCTAAGAGTTTAACGATTTGTTGCACATGATAAGTGCAATGGTGATTCCTACGAAAGTGAGTTAGGATAGTTTAATTTTTTTAAATTATTTGTTTTTATATATTTATTTTTTTATTAGCATTGCTCGAGAACTAGCAAAAGATAGGTATGAGGGTATTTGATAAGCATAATTTTACCACATTTTTATACTCCTATTTATCTATTATTTGTATATAAATAATGCTACTCGAGTATATTTGATTGAATTTTACAGCCAACAGAGAAGAAAAAGAAAAAGATGAATCAGTGATTTTTAGCAGTGAAAACACGCAATTTATAAAGATGGAGGGTTACCTTTCAAGCATGTTGTGGTAATATAACCATAACTTTAGTTATAGAATCTCAAATAAGGTCATTCAAGATGTTTGCGAAAAGAGAATTTAAAGATCTACAACTTTGATGTTGAAAGCTTTTGCTGATTCGACTGTTTGGTTACTCGTATTGGCTATTTACAGAATTAGTCTGAATCAAAACTAATTTAATATGTAAATTTTGAAGAGCTTTTGTGTAAAACCTCCTTATTATGTAATGAGGAGAGGGGGCCGGCTACCTGAGGCCTTATTTTTTTAGGATTTTGTTTTTTAGTTTTTATAGTTGGGGGCATTTTTTTGGTTTGTAATGGATTTTATCAGCCACACTTGAAGGGGATTTGTTTTATTTAATATATTGCTTGGGATTTGTGCATAGTTGCAATTGGCAGAGTATACCATTAATTTGAATTTGTTATTAATATTTTATGGTGATCTGTGTGCAATTGGCATAGAATTTTAGCCTTTGGATTTTTTTTATTGATTCATTTCTTTTTGTCTTGCAGTGCCTAGTAATTGTGAAGTTCACAATGGGATGATTTGTTTTCGGATTTGTTTTTTGATTTAACTTTTTTTTGGTTAGCATATTATGCGTTGCTTCAAACCTTGAATGATGATGACATAGCTAGGGTCATTCGTTGTAAATCCACCTATGAGATTTGGTCGCACTTAGTTGTCACACACAAAGGGACATCACAAGTCAAAAGAGTTAAGATTGATCTCTTATGTTCCCAATATGAGAAATTTACCATGCATGATAATGATTATATTGATGACATGGTTAAAAAGTTTACTAAAATTACCAATGATCTTGCTTCTCTAGGTGATGCTATTGATAATGACCAAAAGGTGAGGAAGGTCATTTATGCTCTACCACCATCATGGGAGGTCAAAGATACAATATTAAAAGAGCTCAATGACAAGGAAGAGATGGAGCTCATAGGTTTATTGACAACCTTAAGACTCAAGAGATAAAGAGGAAGACTAGAGAAAAAATGCCGCCTCAAAAGAAAAAGATGATTGTCTTCAAGTCCACTCCCACCATCTTCGATGAAGATGATGAAGACCTCTCCCTCCTTGTGAAGAATGTGAGGAGGATGTACAACAAAGCGAAATTCAATAATAGAAGACATTGGCAAGGAAAGGAGGAGAACAAGATCATTTGCTTCAATTGCCAGAAGCCGGGACACATTGTTGCAAAATACCTGAAAACCAAAAGCAAGCCATCTACCTCAAAAAAATTCTACAAGAAGAAGACTCTCAAAGTAACATGGATTCAGAGAGTTAATCCGAAGAACAGGTGGACACAATGAATGTGTGTTTCACGGCTAATGACAAAACACGCAAGGTAACATTCAAATCATCCTTAGATGATTGTGAATTGACCATGGATAACTGGGTGATGAACTGGGTAGCTTTGAATAATTTTTCATAACTATGATTTTCTCAAAAAGAAATATTTAAAAATGAAAAAAATTGAATTTCTTCAAAATCAAGTTGTTATTCTTTCAAAAGAAAAAGAGGTTGTCTTTCATAGTTATTTCTACACAAAAAGATTTTGATGCACACAAAGTTTCTTGTAAAGCAAAATTTTCTTTGATTGATGAAAAAGAGATTTTTATTTTAAAAACAATAATTAGCACTTTGGGAAATGTTTTGAAAAAAATGTGAGTTTGATAAGGCTAGATTAGAGACCATGTTTCCTATGAGACACTCCAAGGAAACATATTCATATTTCTCTTGCTACACATGCTCACACTCATCATACCACACATGCCCACACTAATCAAGCACAACATGCCCACACACATCATGTTAAACATGACACACACAATAAACATGCTTATGTTTCACATACACATCATGCATTTATGTATGGTAGAGTTTATACTTGCACCTATTGTGGCTGGAAGGGTCACTTAGCTAAGTTTTGCTTTGATCGCATTAATGCTTCAAATGATCATGGTTTGGGTTCGAAGAACTAACACTATTGGACCCAAGAAAATATAGGTACCAAAATTAATAACTTCTTTACTTGATATATGTACGCACCAAGGCTCCAATACGTAGGGAGCAGTGGTATATTGATAGCGATCGCTCAAGACATATAATTTGGGATATCAACAACTTTGCAACCTATCAAGGTATCATGAAGGTGGCACCGTTACCATTAGAGATGATTCAAAGGGCAAAATCATTAGAATAGATACTAAAATATCAAAATTGGCTCATCTCCTTTAATCAGAAAATGTTGTTTTGGTTGAAGGTCTTTAAGTATAATCTCTTGATCATTAGCCAATTTTGTGATAAAGATTTTAAAGTTGTTTTTGATGATTTCTCTTGCCGATGTTTTAGAAAAGAAAATAAATATTTGTGTTCTTTTCAGTTTTCGTGAAAACAATATTTATATGATTGATATGTTAAATTTATATTGCAATGCTACTTAATTAAATGCTTTTAATGAAGATTCTTGGTTATGGCATAGGAGACTAGGCCATATTTCGTTTGACCATCTATCTAAAATTAACTCTAAAGAATCAGTGAAGGATATTCCTTACTTGAAATTTGAAAAAGACCGCGGGTCCTCTTTCAAAGCAATTAAGTATGCCATGACATCTTGACTACTAGAGTTGATCCACGTAGATTTGTTTGGTACAATAAAAATCAAAAGTCTTAGTAATAATCATTTTATTTTTGTTTTAGTTGATGATTTCTCTAGATTTATATGGGTTTTCTTTTTGAAACACAAAAATGAAGCTTTTTCATGTTTTTAGAAAAAGAGTTGAGAAAGAAAAAGATTTTTCGATTTTGCGCATAAGGAGTGATAGAGGTGATGAATTCATTAACTATTTCTTTATAACTTATTGTGAAGAAAATGGAATAAACAAGAACTATCTTGTCCTAAAACTCCATAACAAAATGGAGTCGTTAAAAGGAAGAATCACACTCTTCAAGAGATGACTAGAACAATGATCAGTGAATATGGATTCCCTCAATATCTATAGGCCGATGACGTAAACACTTCTTGTTACATATCGAATAGAATTTATTTTTGTAAAAATACTTTCATAACTCCTTTTGAGATATACTTTTTAAGAAAACCAAATGTTTCGTATTTTAGAGTTTTTGGTTGTAAGTGTTTTATTTTGAACACCAAGGATAATTTAGCTAAATTTGATGCCAAGTCTTATGAAGCTATATTTGTTGGGTATTCAAATTCTACAAAGGCCTATAGAGTCTTCAATAGGTCTACTTTGACTATTAAAGAGTCTATGCATGTCAAGTTTAAGGAATCTAATGCTTTGTGAAAAATATTGTAGAAATTGATTCCTTAGGTGAAGACATTAAGAAAATATCGTTGAAGAAATTACTAATGCAAAAAGACAAGCCAAAGGATGATGAACATGGTGAAGCTCAAGATGTTGAAGTGGAGCCAACACAACCACTTCCAAAAGATTAGAGATATATTACAAATCATCACAAGAATCTCATCATAGGTGATGTATCCAAGAGGGTAACTACTCACTCTAAATTCCATGATATTTGTAGCTATTTTGCATTCATTTTACATATTGAGCCCAAGAACATTTTGAAAGCCAGGGCGACTCATATTGGTTACTTGAAATGTAAGAAGAGTTAAAATAATTTGAGCACAACCAAGTTTGGAATTTTGTTCCTGGACCCCATGATAGACCAACCATTGGTACTAAATATATTTTTAGGAATAAGTTAGATGAGTTAGAAAAAATTATTAGGAATAGAGCTAGGTTAGTGGCCTAAAGTTACACCCAAATCAAGGTATCGATTTGAGAAAATCTTTGCACCCGTAGCACGGCTTGAAGCCATACAGATGTCACTTGCTTTTGCTTCATTTATTGATTTTAAGCTTTTTCAAATGGATGTTAAAAGTGCACTTTTGAATGGTTTTATCGAAGAGAAGGTGTATGTTGAATAACCCCCCGGATTTGTTTATCCTACACATCTGGATTTTGTTTTTAAATTAAAAAGGCTTTATATGGTTTGAAACAAGCTTCATGAGCTTGGTATGAAAGACTTACTACTTTTCAAGTTCAAATGGTTTTGTGATAGGCAAAGTTGACACTACATTGTTCACAAAGTATGTAGATTGTGATATCCTTATCAGGCAAATTTATGTTGATGATATCATTTTTTGATCTACTAATGAAGTGCTTTGTAAGGATTTTGAATCATGCATAAAGAAAGAGTTCAAAATGTCTATAATGGGAGAGCTCAACTATTTTCTTGGACTCCAAATCAAGCAAAAGAGTGATGGAATTTTCATAAACCAAGCCAAATACACAAGAGAGCTTATCTAGAAATTTGGCCTTGAAGATGCAAAGACAAGCAAGACTCCCATGGCTACCACAACAAAGCTTGATAAGGATGAACAAGGCAAGAACGTTGATATTAAACTCTATAAAGCATGATTGATAGTTTGCTTTACTTGACGGCTAGTAGGCCGGATATTGTGTTAATGTGGCTATGTGCTAGATTCCAATCTTGTTCTAAAGAGACCCACTTGATTGTGGTAAAACACATTATTAAATATCTTAAGGACACTATTGAAATGGGCTTGTGGTATCCGAAGACCAAACAATTTTTAATGATGAGATGCTCACTATGCCAGTTGTAGAGTGGATAGGAGAGCACTAGTAGAACTTGTCAATTTTTAGGAAATTGTCTAATTTCGTGATTTTTCAAGAAATAAAATTTCATAGCCCTCTCAACTGTCGAGGTGGAGTATGTTGCGGTCAGGGCTTGTTGTGCACAAGTCCTTTGGATGAAACATACTCTTCTTGACTATGATTTGCATTTATGATCATATCTAAATATTTTGTGATAACACTAGTACAATTCATATGACTAAGAATGCAAATCAACATAGTAAGACCAAGTACATAAAGATTCGATATCACTTTCTTAGAGATCACTATAAGAAAGGAGATATTTAAATTGATTATATTTCCACCAATTTCAACTTACGGACATTTTTACTAAACCACTAAATTATAATAGATTTTCATTCATTTGTGGTGAGTTAAATATTTGTATTATGGATTCATGAGTTTTGAAATTGCTTCATGTTTGTTTAATATGGTTTCATGTATTTTCAATTGATATACATGTGTTTTTATTGGTATCTCTCTTGGTTTCATGTATTTTTATTTCTAATGTATTTTACTCCTTTTTGATGCATGACTAAAGAGGGAGAGGTATTTGACTTATGATATTTGAGTTATGATATTTTGAGATATTTGATAGTTGAGTTTTTGAGTTTCATACTTTGGTATAATTTCTTGTTTTAGTATATCATGAATTTTATGTATATTCATTTTCATTACCATGCTTATATGTAATGCCATGATTCATTGTTTTCATTCATTGCATAATATTTTGGAGGAAGGAGGTATGGAAGGATGGTAGGCTATTTATGTATATTATTCTAAATTAATATATTCTTCATATATGCATTATGTGACTTGCTTACATTGATAAATCTATTTATAGTCATAATGATTTCTTATACTTGATAGATAGCATAACTTGAGGGGAGCTTTTCCAAGCTCTTTCCTATCATTTATTTTAAATAACTCATATGTTTTGTTATTATCAAAAAGGAAGATTGTTGGCCCAAGGTTACAATCACCGGTTTCTTGTTTTGATGATAACAAAACGTATGTAATTATTTAATACTATTCAAGTTCAATTATTTAAGTGTATTTCAGGTTTCAAGAGGATTCAAAAAGTTTTCTTTCTCAAAAGAAGGTATATGAAGACTCAAGACTATTCAAGAAGGGATTGAAGCTCAAACACGCTTAACGTCGCTATTGGAGAAGACCACTTGAAGACTCTTGTAGTCGTATCAAGCCTTGTAAGAAAATAGTATGTTTAAAGCGTAGAATATAGATTTGATACTTAAGAAGTCACACACGCAAAAAAAAACACGTTTTCAAAATGCAAGTTTTCCCGTATTGGTGTTTTGCATGTTAGGTACTTGATACATCTTTTCAATTTTTCAAAATTTATATCTTGTTTAAAACATGTATATCATGTCTACACATTGCTATTTCTCTTTAAAACTAATACAAAATATTTCTAAAATAGTTTGTTATTTAAAAATAGTCAAGAAAATGACTTTTGGCTTAGGTCGGTCAACCGGCCGGTCGACCGTAGCCTATTATCGGCCAAGTCGGTCGACTGAGCGAACGACCAATCCTCTGGCTGGGGTTGTGCACGCTTGTCGGTTGACCGATTGGTCGACCACTAACCCCAGCGATCAATGACAGATTGACCGACTGGCTCAACCCAAGATTCTGTTGGGGCCGGTCGACCGAGCGGTCGACCGACCACTATAAGCAATATTTTTTGACAGAGTCCGGTCGACTGGGCAATCGACTGAGCCTAACAGCTAGTTTAGAAATGAACTGTCGGTCGACCGAAGTTCTGTCAAAGCCCATAACGGCTTGTTTTTAAATCTGTCATTTCTTCTAATTTTTTCAATGGGCATTTTTACTTTCTTTAGGTCAAATCACACCTCTAATGACCTAATAAGCTAAACTAATAATGTTCATCTATTGCCTAGATATATGGGTCATTGAGATTGGATTTAAAATACAAGGATATTAGTTTTTTGAGAAATACATTAAAAATCAAGTTTGCTTTAAAGAGAGAGTTTTTCAAGTTACTAGTTTTCAAGTGCTATAATTTTCAAAGCTATTTAAATTGATTTTTTAGCTCTTAAATTTTTTCAACTGAATTTTACTCTCACAAACTTGTGCTTCAAGTTATATTTACTCTATAGGAAGTTGTAAAGAAGAGAGTGTTTGTGATCTAGTGGTCACCAAGAGCTTTGTAAACCTCATGGGCTTTGTGCTATCTCTTGTGTAGAGGATTGAGTGTTAGAGTTGTGTACATGTAAATCTTAAAGTTTGACAAAATAGACATATACATGAAATCAAATCACATGATCATAAATCAAATCCAAAAGAGAGAATACAAGTTTAAAAATGTATGCATCATCAAAAGCAAGCAAGACAAGCACATTTCATGGGTTCAAATAAGCATTCAAGCATAAATATAAATAGATTTATTTGTGGCCCACGGTATGTACAAGTATAAATCCTAGTGTTGACAAAAATTAACATATAAACTAATATTCAAATCTTGAAGCATCAAATTTTGAGAAAAATAGAATCATGTGTCAATCTCAAAAACTATTGGAAGAATAAATAACTAGTATAAATTGTTTTTGAAAAACTAGTTAAAGATCCTTCAAATATATCAAATCTTATGTTTTTCATAAACATAACTAGACACACAAACATTTAAGAACTCATGGTCTATAAGGCTCAAAAAATAATTTTAACAAAAGTGTGAGTGTTAAACGATCATGTAACTAGCATTTTTATGAAAATAGTCAATGAAGCTCAAAAAGATCATAAGTCACATTTTTTTTTTTAACAATTCAACTTAAAAATCATTTTTCATAAAATCAACAAGCTTCTAGGTATATGTATGATTTATCTAAATCTAACAATATGCATACATATTCCAAATATAAAAGAGTCTATTAAATGTATTTGCATGAAAGCAAGAGACTCACGGGTATACATGTATATTTATTAGATTTGAATTAAAAATACATATACATGAAGTAAAGTATAAAAATTGGCAAAGCATGTATAAATGAGAATCATCAAAAATAGACTATGCATATGCAAATAGTGGGTACAAATGAGCATGAAGTGCAACCATATATAAAACAAATGTAGCTCACTATTTGTACATGTATGATACAAGTTTTGATAAAAACTACATCTAAGTATGTTATTACCACATGAAGCACAAAGATACATAAAACATGAACATGCTATATGATATCAAATGAATAAGCATGTAAATAAATAAAATAGGAGTTTAGAGATTGTTACCAACTTCAAAGCTCCAAATATGGTGGTTGTCCCACCAAGCTTCCTTGATAGCGATGCATCAATAAGTGTGTCCATCATATCCATTTGCATCCACTACCAAGGCACCAAATCTCTCACGTCTTGAGAGATCCCTCACCTATATCAAAAACATGGGGTGGGGGTTTTGGTACCCATTTTGCTTGGGTCCTTTGGGGTTATACTTGTAAGGAACCAAAATCTTTTATTTAGCAAAATTAAAATAATGCAACTTGTCATAACAAAATTTTGCTAAATGGCCTTTGCGGCCAATTTGTGTACATACGTACACCTTAGTATGCTTATGTGAGTGTGTATGATCATGGCGTGCAACATAAGCATGATGATGTGCATGAAAGGATGGAGTTTGTTTCTTTGAAAACATAGACTCCAATCTAGTATGATTGAATGCACATGTGCTCAAATTTGAGCTCAAACAATCCATTTTATTTTTCAAATCTTTAATCTCATTAGTGGTGGCATGTAAATCATGATGAGATAAAGAATCATTTTTCTTATTTCTTTTAGAAACAAATTCTTTTTCTTTTTCAACAAATTTTCTTTTCAAAGAGTTATTTTCTTGCAAAACACTTTCTCTTTGTTTTTCCACCAAATCAATTTATTTTTCAAAGTAGTGTTCCCTTCACATAAATCATTCAATTTTGCAAGTAAGGAAACATTCTCATTTTTCAAATCTTTATTTTCTTTTTCTAAGCATGCAATTTTAGTTCTAAAAGAATCGTTCTCTTTTAGCATGCAATCAAAATCCTTTTTCAAATTTTTGTTATCTTTTTTTAAACATGCAATGTTACTTCTAAATGAGTCATGTTCTTTATGCATGCAAGCAATGTTCTTTTTCAAATTTTATTCTTCTTTTTAAGCATGTCATATTTTTTAAGCACAAGATGACAAAAGGTAGTAAGCTGATCATATGACATGTCTTCATCATCGGATTCGGAGTTTACCTCAAGGGGGTTATCCCCTTGGACCATAAAGCATGCTTGGAGGTGTTACTTCCAACGTCCGAATCGCTCCCGGCATAATATAGATCCTTTTCATCAAGGGAGGTGATGATGTTCCAAGCTACAAAAGCCGAGTCAATGTTAGCAACCCTAAATAAGTAATCATCATTTAGGGTACTCTTCAAAGCATTTAGGGCTTTTGCATTAGCCTCAATGTACTTGCTATCATTAATATAATAATCTTTAATTGTAGTAAGATAAACATGAATGCCTAAGGCCTTGAGGTACATAGACATCTTAACCTTCCAAATTTGGATGTTAAGAATGTCAAAAGTGGGTGGTGCCATAAAATCCATAGTGTGTGTACAAAACATGTGATTAGCTTAAAATGAGGATCTTTAACTCTAGGTTGTTAGACCCAATATCAAGAGCACTTGGCTCTGATACCAATTGTAAGTTCACCTAGAGGGGGGGGTGAATAGGTGATGGCTAATCTAATGGTCACTTAATGCCTAATGATGCGGAAGCTAAAACAATTATGACCAAATTAAAACTTCTTACACTAAACACCACGTATAACCAAGAGTGTTGCCGAATTTCCCGTGAAGGGCTCTGGACAAACTCCTCTAGATTCCCCTTGAATGGGTTGAGGTGCCGCGTTGGCTCTCTTGGTTGAATACAAGTGTTAGTCAACAATCCCAAGCAAGTATATTAATTAAGCACAATGTATATCAAGCATGTAAATGATAAAGACAATAATTGAATGCAAGATATAACAAGAGACAAGAGAGAGAGAGAGAGAGTGAGAGAGAGAAAAGGCAATCGCAAACACAAAGGGTTTGTTTCGAGGTTCGAGCACACTTACTCTACATTCCCGCCTTCGACACACGAAGGATTTCCACTATGCAAGATCCCAATGGATCTCTCCCCAGTCCGCAACACCTACAAGCCCTCGAACTCCCTAGTCCGTACACACGCAAGCTAACTAGCTCGCTGAGGCCGCACCTCAAACCACCGAGTTCACACAAGAACTCTAAACCACCACGAGCACACTTGCCCGTCTCCTCAAAGTACAAGAATGAAATCTTGGTGATCTAAAACACTTTGATCACCAATTACAAACTCTCACAACACAATCCTATGGATAGATAAGGCAATGGATAGCTCAAGTGATTGTGAGAAAGTAAGGAAAGAACTATGGTGAAAAACTCAAAGAATCACTTTTAACACTCTTGATAAAATCTTCCCTTTAGATAGGAAATATTTGCTCTCAAATATGTGGAGAAAACTCTTTTAAAAGGATAAGAAAAACTGGCTCAAAGCTCTCCTAAAATCTTTTTTCAAAACAATGACCAAACCCCAAATTTATAGGCCAGAAAAATATAGCCGTTGGGGTCTGTCAGGCCTGCCGGTCGACCCGGCCGGTCGACCCCAACGGTCAAAAATCTGACCGTTGGAGCCTCCGGTCGACCCGCCCGGTCGACCCAAAAGAACAGAGAGCACTGCTCTCAGTTCCGATCGACCCGCCCGGTCGACCCGCCCACTGAACTGACAGACGTGCACGACTCTGTGCACGTCGGTCGACCCTTGCGGTCGACCTGCCCTTGGTTCCAGCCGACCCGCCCGGTCGACCAGTAAGCCAGTTCTAGGTCAGCACTTGGGAGAAAAATTGTTAGAGATAATCTTGTATTTTCTAAAACATTACCGAATACAAAAACAAGATATTTTGAACTTATTAAAGCATAGAGTGTATGGATATGATCCACTACACAATCAAGATGAAATATTTATGTTTTTGACATTAAGCTCTAAACTTGGTTTTGGTTAAAAGATAAGTATATGAGAAACACAAAAATCAAACTTGTATTTTTCCAAAATGAAAAATCTTTTCTAAACTAAAAATATTTTATGAAAACAATTCTATCAAGAGTGTGTGTGTATATGTACTTGAGCAATCCACCAACTATTCTATCCTTTACATTTTATCTAAAAATAAAATCTTATACCTAGACACAAGTCTTGATCTTGAAGTCTTCCCTCGAAGTCTTCTCATCTTCTTGACTTGGTCCAAGCTTGATCCAAAAGCTCCTTGGATCACACCGCGCTAGCTCCAAATCTTGATATTTTATCCTTTGTTGAGCTATGCACCTACTAAGATCTTGATAATGAATCTGTCACTAATTAAACACAAGATCATTAGTAAACATAACTTCATGAGTTGGTCATCATCAAAACTAGGGTGATAGGCTTTCGGGCCAACAATCTCCCCCTTTTTGATGATGACAAAACTCATGAAGTTATATATGCATGGATTAAAGTAAAGCTTCAAAGAAGCTCCCCCTTAACTCATGCATGACAAATAAATAATAGATATGGTAATGAGGCACAAGAATATGTATGCAAGTATGGAGATAAAATATGCAACAAGCATAAATCAAAATCTTATTCTCCTATTTGCAATACAAAAATATATATGCATAAACATAATTCTTTATTCAAACATGCATATAAACTCAAATATTTCTCCCACTTTTTGTCACTCATCAACAAAGGGTTCAAAGTAAAATCAAATCAAACAAATTTTTCTCCCCTTTTTGTCAAAAACAAGAGATCAAGAAGGGGTAATACAAATCAATCAATAAGGATTTATATGCGCTATACATTCATGAAGAGGAAGACGCTAAGTTAGCTTCCCTACACATATGCATTACATGAAGAAGGGATGACAAGCCCTAACTCACATAACACATATTATGTAATGCATAAGAGGAGATGTGAAGCTCCCCCTACACACGTATATCATATAAAGAAGAGTTGTCAAGCTTCTCAATTTATAATATACTCAACATGAATCTATATGTAAGAGAGATGTTAAGCTCTCCTTGCATATAGGAAATACAAATCAAAAATTTGAATTTTTCTTTAAAATTTTGAACTTTCTTAATAAAACACATTTTGAGATATCAAATAAAATTTTTTTTTTATTTTGATATCAATTTGAAAACATATTGCATAAGCTTTAAGAATTACCAATTGAAAGTTGAATTAAGCTTAGCATATACATTGTGCTTTAAGAACAATTGATTCACTCTCTTAAAGCACAAATAGATCTATATGTATGAAAAGATAATACCAATAGAAATTGATATACTTTAAATTTGAAAGCATTCATACATACAATCAAAATATGAGTATATAAAAATCATATTGATACCAATTGAAAATATCCAATGATACCAATTGAAAGGTAAGCTTATCATATACTCTACCATATGAAGAATTTGCACTAGTTAATATGAAAATGATTTAAAACTAGTAAGAAATCCTTCAAGCAAGAAATAAAAAAAATGTCAATTAATCTCAATATTCCTTTAAATCATGAAGACATGAAAATCATCACACATTTTTTATTAAAAACAAAATTTATATTTCAAGATATATGTATGTTTTGACAACACAATAAGTATACATACATATCTCTTAAACACAATTGAGTCCATATAAATAGATTTGCATTAAAGGCAAATGACTCAAGAGATATACATGTAAATCTTAAAGTTGACAAAATAGACATATACATGAAATCAAATCACATGATCATAAATCAAATCCAAAAAGAGAGAATACAAGTTTAAAAATGTATGCATCATCAAAAGCAAGCAAGACAAGCACATTTCATGGGTTCAAATAAGCATTCAAGCATAAATATAAATAGATTTATTTGTGGCCCACGGTATGTACAAGTATAAATCCTAGTGTTGACAAAAATTAACATATAAACTAATATTCAAATCTTGAAGCATCAATTTTGAGAAAAATAGAATCATGTGTCAATCTCAAAAACTATTGGAAGAATAAATAACTAGTATAAATTGTTTTTGAAAAACTAGTTAAAGATCCTTCAATATATCAAATCTTATGTTTTTCATAAACATAACTAGACACACAAACATTTAAGAACTCATGGTCTATAAGGCTCAAAAAATAATTTTAACAAAAGTGTGAGTGTTAAACGATCATGTAACTAGCATTTTTATGAAAATAGTCAATGAAGCTCAAAAAGATCATAAGTCACATTTTTTTTTTTTAACAATTCAACTTAAAAATCATTTTTCATAAAATCAACAAGCTTCTAGGTATATGTATGATTTATCTAAATCTAACAATATGCATACATATTCCAAATATAAAAGAGTCTATTAAATGTATTTGCATGAAAGCAAGAGACTCACGGGTATACATGTATATTTATTAGATTTGAATTAAAAATACATATACATGAAGTAAAGTATAAAAATTGGCAAAGCATGTATAAATGAGAATCATCAAAAATAGACTATGCATATGCAAATAGTGGGTACAAATGAGCATGAAGTGCAACCATATATAAAACAAATGTAGCTCACTATTTGTACATGTATGATACAAGTTTTGATAAAAACTACATCTAAGTATGTTATTACCACATGAAGCACAAAGATACATAAAACATGAACATGCTATATGATATCAAATGAATAAGCATGTAAATAAATAAAATAGGAGTTTAGAGATTGTTACCAACTTCAAAGCTCCAAATATGGTGGTTGTCCCACCAAGCTTCCTTGATAGCGATGCATCAAAAGTGTGTCCATCATATCCATTTGCATCCACTACCAGGCACCAAATCTCTCACGTCTTGAGAGATCCCTCACCTATATCAAAAACATGGGGTGGGGGTTTTGGTACCCATTTTTGCTTGGGTCCTTTGGGGTTATACTTGTAAGGAACCCAAAATCTTTTATTTAGCAAAATTAAAATAATGCAACTTGTCATAACAAAATTTTGCTAAATGGCCTTTGCGGCCAATTTGTGTACATACGTACACCTTAGTATGCTTATGTGAGTGTGTATGATCATGGCGTGCAACATAAGCATGATGATGTGCATGAAAGGATGGAGTTTGTTTCTTTGAAAACATAGACTCCAATCTAGTATGATTGAATGCACATGTGCTCAAATTTGAGCTCAAACAATCCATTTTATTTTTCAAATCTTTAATCTCATTAGTGGTGGCATGTAAATCATGATGAGATAAAGAATCATTTTTCTTATTTCTTTTAGAAACAAATTCTTTTTCTTTTTCAACAAATTTTCTTTTCAAAGAGTTATTTTCTTGCAAAACACTTTCTCTTTGTTTTTCCACCAATCAATTTTATTTTTCAAAGTAGTGTTCCCTTCACATAAATCATTCAATTTTGCAAGTAAGGAAACATTCTCATTTTTCAAATCTTTATTTTCTTTTTCTAAGCATGCAATTTTAGTTCTAAAAGAATCGTTCTCTTTTAGCATGCAATCAAAATCCTTTTTCAAATTTTTGTTATCTTTTTTAAACATGCAATGTTACTTCTAAATGAGTCATGTTCTTTATGCATGCAAGCAATGTTCTTTTTCAAAATTTTATTCTTCTTTTTAAGCATGTCATATTTTTCAAGCACAAGATGACAAAAGGTAGTAAGCTGATCATATGACATGTCTTCATCATCGGATTCGGAGTTTACCTCAAGGGGGTTATCCCTTGGACCATAAAGCATGCTTGGAGGTGTTACTTCCAACGTCCGAATCGCTCCCGGCATAATATAGATCCTTTTCATCAAGGGAGGTGATGATGTTCCAAGCTACAAAAGCCGAGTCAATGTTAGCAACCCTAAATAAGTAATCATCATTTAGGGTACTCTTCAAAGCATTTAGGGCTTTTGCATTAGCCTCAATGTACTTGCTATCATTAATATAATAATCTTTAATTGTAGTAAGATAAACATGAATGCCTAAGGCCTTGAGGTACATAGACATCTTAACCTTCAAATTTGGATGTTAAGAATGTCAAAAGTGGGTGGTGCCATAAAATCCATAGTGTGTGTACAAAACATGTGATTAGCTTAAAAATGAGGATCTTTAACTCTAGGTTGTTAGACCCAATATCAAGAGCACTTGGCTCTGATACCAATTGTAAGTTCACCTAGAGGGGGGGGTGAATAGGTGATGGCTAATCTAATGGTCACTTAATGCCTAATGATGCGGAAGCTAAAACAATTATGACCAAATTAAAACTTCTTACACTAAACACCACGTATAACCAAAGAGTGTTGCCGAATTTCCCGTGAAGGGCTCTGGACAAACTCCTCTAGATCCCCTTGAATGGGTTGAGTGCCGCGTTGGCTCTCTTGGTTGAATACAAGTGTTAGTCAACAATCCCAAGCAAGTATATTAATTAAGCACAATGTATATCAAGCATGTAAATGATAAAGACAATAATTGAATGCAAGATATAACAAGAGACAAAGAGAGAGAGAGAGAGAGTGAGAGAGAGAAAAGGCAATCGCAAACACAAAGGGTTGTTTCGAGGTTCGAGCACACTTACTCTACATTCCCGCCTTCGACACACGAAGGATTTCCACTATGCAAGATCCCAATGGATCTCTCCCCCAGTTCCGCAACACCTACAAGCCCTCGAACTCCCTAGTCCCGTACACACGCAAGCTAACTAGCTCGCTGAGGCCGCACCTCAAACCACCGAGTTCACACAAGAACTCTAAACCACCACGAGCACACTTGCCCGTCTCCTCAAAGTACAAGAATGAAATCTTGGTGATCTAAAACACTTTGATCACCAATTACAAACTCTCACAACACAATCCTATGGATAGATAAGGCAATGGATAGCTCAAGTGATTGTGAGAAAGTAAGGAAAGAACTATGGTGAAAAACTCAAAGAATCACTTTTAACA
>JAVJIF010017462.1:0-80106 GCA_038442645.1 Agave tequilana
ATTACTCACATATATAATTGAAACTCTCAAACATTAGCTGAAACCGCGTTGTAAAATTCAGAATTTAACTGACTTATATTCAATCTCTGCATGTAAGTATGTACACTTCAAATGCACAGTATAAACAAAACTTCACAAATATTAATCAGAATTCACTTGATGATGTTAAGAATCAAGGAAAGCATGCTCAATTTCCTCATATTCTACTAAAATTTCCATCGTTTAGCAGAGAATAGTACAGAAGATAACAACTTCATAATCTACATCTAAGAATACCAAAAATAGTGGCCAAAAGACAAAACAAGCCAGCAAAAGGGAAAAAAAAATATATGTATCTCATGAATTTCCCTCTCAACTTGGAATATGTCCTTGTCCTAGCCTTAAAATTAATCATGAACTCCTAAAAATTAAAAATTAAAATCTATATTATAAAACATTTTTCAAATTTTCAAAAAGAAAAACCATCAATATAAATAAATAAATACCTCATAAGTACGAAAAAAAAACCCAGCCCAAACAAACAAAAAGAATAGAAACAGAGCCTAAATTTATCTGTCAAATGCCAGTCAAACGCCAAAGAAAAAAAAGCAATAAACAACTAAATCAATTGTCAAAAAAAAAAAAAAAAAAAAAAAAAAAAAAAAAAAAAACATAAACATAAACCCACCAACATCTAACAAAAAACCCCAAATTTTCTCAACACCCACTTGCAAAATCCCAAAAAAATAGCTAAATCAGTTAAAAAAATCAAAAAAGAATCACTCACATTCTTCTTCTTCAATGTAGAATCACCCCCAGCCCAGCAGTGCTCTGCCCCTTGATCAAATCTAAGCTCCCCTTGGCCGCCAAGTTCTCCGGGGCGAAAAGCGTGCTTAGCTGGCACCCCACCCGACAACAGTGGATCCCACCTGCCACACCTCGTTCACTGCCGTCACCCCTTCCCGAGCCTCACCTACCAAAGATCCGCATCACGCCGCCGGAGTACTGCGCCTCCAGATCCGAGACCCGATAAGCGATCTGGCCCTCCTGAATCGGCCCGTACCCAGTAATATTGTAGGTCTTGACCCCCATCCCGCCACCGGCTGCCGGAAGGCGACGAGGGTCTGGGCCCCGCCATGCCGGTGCCCGTGGGGTTGGGCCCAGGCGACCCAGCCGTCCGTGCCCGCCGGCGGGGCGACGAAGGCGAGGTCGAGGGTGGAGGTCTTGGGGTCGAAGGTGTAGTGGAGGAAGCGGAGAGGTGGGGGAGGTCGTTGCAGGTGGAGTAGAGGCGGTTGGGGGAAGGAGGAGAAGGACTGAGAGGAGCATTGAGAGAGAGAGAAGGGCAGGACAAGAAAGAAAATGAAGAAGAAGAAGCAGAGAGCTTGAGACGACGACGACGCCATGGAATTTTTTCCCCAGAGAGAGACGCAGAGAGCGAGTTGAAGTTTGGCGAGCACGCTTCGTTTTGGATTCAGATGTTGGGCATTTTCAAAAAAACTCTCAGTTAATAAATAATTTAAAAATCAACCTTCTTCGAACTTATTCTAAAAAATCAACTTCTATGTCACGTCGACGGTTTGCCTACTTTGCCCGTCAGTGTGACACCCACACACGTCGAGATCATTTTTTGATTTATTCGAGATTGTCCATCACATACCTAGCTTGTAAGAAGGACCTCAACATGCTCACCTCACCACTTCACCATCACCACCATCATCGTCTCACAATTCACCACCTTCATCACCATCACCGACAACAACAAAATCAACAAATCCAATCCCAAATTCATCCCCCATTATCACCATCACCAGCGAGATCTGCAGGGGGGGTGAATATCTGGTGAGATATAGGCGTGTTGAGATCTCGTCGCACGAGATCTCCTTCTGACTCTCTGCGAGCTGCGACGGTAACGATGAGCTCCAATGATAGCGAGGGAACATGAGACTGAGAGAGAGATTGAGGGTGGCGAACTTAATTGGGTCAAACAGGTCCGGTTGGATCGAACCGTATATGACCGGGTCGGTCCATGTCTTGATTTTTGATCAGATTATGTAATTAGATCTGGTCCACCAGAACCAAATTATGGGCCCACCCAAACCTCAAGATTCTTTGTTTTTTTTGGAAGAACAACCACGTTTTTAGTGCAGATTCATTTTCACCAAGTGACTATGTAAAAATTCAAGCTTATAAAAGGCCCGGGATAGGGTTGGGTTCGCTCGCAAGTTTTGGCGTGTTCACATCTGCAGCTTTTGAAGAAATGTGAGCTCGATCCACCCAGCAATTAATCGAAATCCAAAATAATTTTGATGATCCCTGAATTAATAGTCAAAAAGAGAGGAATTGGTTAGGTTTACGGACAAGGGTGGGTGCCGCTTATTGAGGAAAAGGACCCGTTGTTTCGAGGAAAAGATTTTTTTTTTTTTAAATTGTTATTTTTTAAATTTGTAAGTCAAATAATAGATATAATAATATTATTACTTTTTTATATTGTAACAGCGAAGTGAGAATGCATGCCTAAACATACTGATTATGTCATATTAGATTTATATATTTTTGGCATCTTTCATACACTGCAACAAAAGTTAAATTGGTGTGAAATAAAATTTATTAAAGATTTTTTTTTTATGTACCCTTTTTTTATAGTCTTTTGCTTTAATTCTAGAAAAGTCTGATTTTGAGTGTACATGAAATGGATTTTTCATTTTTATTGGGGATATGTATCATATTTTCTTTCTCTAATAAATATTGTTTATTTTATTTAAAAGTCATTTTTTGTGGTAGAAATATCTAATAAATATTATTTTTTAAATTTATTTCAAACTTTTTTTAAGAGAGAGTTTGAGTTTAACTGAAGAATGTAAATGTTTGGTTGGACTTTGCTTTGACGCAAAACAAACGACTTTTGCGTCTATCACATGGCCAATTTTCTCAAGGCTGCTCTCTTTTCGAGCACATTATCTCAACTAGTCGCGAAGAATATCATTCACAAAGCAGTCGGGCACTGTAGTAAATTTAATTAGATTAAAACATGCAACAAATATAAATTCTTAAATTTAAGAAACTACTTGTCTTAAGCATGCAACTGAAATACAAAATAAAAAGAAAAACAAAAAGCTGGCATAGGGTGACGTAGTCGTGCAGACGCACTGCCCTAGAAGAAAGATGGCCGGTCCCTCGTCCGGACCTTGATATTGACCTCCTCTCATAGCGGTAAAAACTCCCCCGGCAGTACACCAGCAACCAACTCAGAACGATGAGTCAGGCCTCTGCTCAGACGGAGATTTGTTACCCGTAAGTGGAAAAGGAACGTCGAGAAAGCAACAAAATCCGATTGCAAGAACACAGCTATTTTTCTTTCAGCAGAATAAAAGAAATTTGTGGGAGAAAGAGAGCAAACTGATTTCTGTTTCATGTAAAGATACGTGCAGAGATAAGGTATTTATAGCCCTCTGCAGATCTTTCAGTTTGTAACAGCCCGGAGAATCTGTGATCATGCGCGCGTGGTTGCAACGGACATATCCGATTCTCTTGAACGGGTCCAACTCTACCCGAAAAATCTCAACAAAATTTTAAAATAAAAATAAAATTAAAAATAAAAACCAAAAAAAATTTGGCAGGTCCAACAAGCCCCTGAATCGAACTGCATTCGTATCCGCAGGTCGTGGATGCGCGCGCCCACCAGCACCCGACCCAGCCTAGTTCGGCTCGGCGTATGCGCGGGCGTGTGGGGATGTGGCCCATGACCCAACACTCATAACAATAGGCATGAGAGAAGTTGATATATATTACTCAACCTTCCATCTCCTATCCAATGTGAGACTAAACTCAAAGGCAAATAAGAGGGAAACTCAAGTTTTCCCTCTAACTCAAAGCACATCTAACAGTCCCCCCAAAACTTGAGTTTCAGGGAAGATAAAACAAATCAACAATAAATAAGTGAAATCGGGCAACATCATACTGTAAATTCGGGATAGGTGGACTACGCCTGGAGCCTTCCTTAGTGAATTCATCGCCATCTGAGAGACATAGTGGGCTACGCCTGGAACTAGCCTCTTTTACCAGATATTGATAGAATATACACACAGTAAGTCTCCATCTATTGAGCGAGCGGGTTGAGCGTTGAAGGCCATGCTCACAATAACTGACTCATGAGAGTTTCTAGGGTCAACCCTGCCCCCCCCACCGCGGCCATCACGGTTCCTCTCACGTAGGTAAGTCCTCCAAGGGCACTACAGCTGGATTGTATACCTTCCATACTACATGCGTTGGACTTATTAAGAGTTAAACTCATCCTTACCTAACTGTATTATAAGAGCATTGTCACCATAGAGAAGGGGTAGTAGCTACACTGCTACATATATGATATAAGTATATCCGGGTCAATGCTCCATACGAGTATCACCAGTCCAGCTTGTTTCTACCACATTAAACCCCTTTCATGGAATCAACTCCCAATCAAGTAGGTTGGGTTCCCGCTGTCGGTGAACTCTACTATGGGCTTAACCCCATCTCCCTCGATGATTCTAGGATCACACTCCTAGAAAGACCCTTAGTCAATGGGTCAGAATATTTTTCTCGGACTTTATAAAGTCCAGAGCACAACTTTGCCCAATAGGCGCTGAACAGACTTAAGTCTGATTTGGATATGTCTTTTCATCTTCTTATTGGCATTATCTTGCTTTAGAATCTCAATGGTGGATCTTGAATCAGTATGAACTGAGATTGGAAGTATGGGTTTAGGCACGATAGAGAATTCATATAAAAGATCCTTTAACCATTCAGCTTCAGAGCAAGTTGTGTCCAGAGCAATAAGCTCGAACTTCATGGTGCTCATGGCAATCACTGTTTGTTTGCAGGATTTTCAGGACACAGCAGCACCACCGAACATGAATACATATCCGGTAGTAGACTTAAGACTATTAGAATCAGTGACCCAGTTGGCATCACTATAATCTTCTATAATATCAGGATATCCAGTGTAAGTCCGACAATAGCCAATTGTGTCTTTAAGATATCTGAAAACTCTCTCTAATGTAGTCCAGTGTTTTCTACTAGGGTTACCAGTATATCTACTCAATCTACCTACTGCATAAGAGATGTCAGGCCTAGTCCTGTTGGAAATGTAGAGAAGTGAACCTATTAATTGAGAGTATTTCAGTTGAGACACAGGCTCACCCATATTCTTCTTCAAAGCAATTAAAGAATCATAGGGTGTAGAAATAGATTTAGAGTTATAAAAATTAAATTTATGAAGCATTCTTTCAATGCTATGAGCTAGAATAAAAGAAATTCCATCAGAGGTTTTGGATATTTTCATTCCCAATATGATATCAGCAGGACCTAAATCCTTCATATCAAAATTTTGAGAAAGATAATCCTTTACTCTTTGGATTGCATCATGAAAAGTTCCAAGGATAAGAATATCATCTACATATAGACAAAGGATAATATACTTATTACAAAAGTTCTTCGAATATATGCACTTGTCATGTTTATGAACAGTGAATCTAAATTGTGCAATAACTTTGTTAAATTTTTGATGCCATTATTTGGGCGCTTGTTTAAGTCTATACAATGACTTCACAAGTTTTCACACTTTGTTTCTTGTCCCTTGGCAATGAATCCTTCTGGTTGGTCCATATAAATTTCTTCTTCAAGATCGCCATTCAGGAAAATAGTCTTGACATCCATTTGGTGAATGAACATGTTATGAATTGATGCAAGGGCTAGAAGGATTCTGATAGAGGAGATCCTGGCAACAGGAGAATGTGTGTCAAAGAAGTCAATACCCTTTTGTTAGGTGAAACCCTTGGCAACTAATCTGACTTTGTATTTGTCGACAGTGCCATCAGGTCGGAGTTTCTTCTTAAAGATCCATTTACAACCACATGTTTGCATCCTGGAGGAAGGTCAGTGAGAATCTAAGTGTTATTCTCCATTATAAACTTGATCTCACTATTAATGGCTTCTTTCCAGAAAGGAGATTCAGAAGAGTCCATTGCTTCCTTAAAAGAGTTAGGATCACCTTCCACAAGATAAGTGAAGAAGTCCTCATCGAGGGATGTAAGATTTCTTGTTCTTTTGCTCCTTCTAGGTTCAAAATCAATTACAGGAGCGGAACTAGAAGAAGGGATATCAGAGATAGGAGTGCAAGAAGGATCACTAGGGATTCTAGACTTGAAAGGAAGAGATGTTTTCAAAGTAAACAACATCCTTAAATTCAATGATGGTGTTGTTGGATATTTCACTGATCTTAGAGTTAATCACTAGAAATCGGTTAACATTGCTATCTAGTGCATACCCGATGAATATAACATCAACAGTCTTGGGGCCGATTTTTCTTTTCTTCGGTTCCGGTATTGAAACCTTAGCTAGGCAACCCAAAACCTTGAAGAAGTGAATGTTAGGAGTTCTCCCTTTCTAACGTTCATATGGAGTAATGTCAGAGTCTCTTTGAGGAACTCTATTGAGTATAAAACAGGCAGAAATGAGAGCTTCAACCCAAAGATTTTCAGGTGCACCTGAGCTAAGTAACATGCAATTCATCATGTCCATCAGTGTTCTATTTTTTCTTTCGGCTACACCGCTGGATTGAGGTGTGTAGGGAACAGTTACCTCATAAATAATACCGTGTTCTTGGCAGAATTCTGTTATATCATTTGAGGTATACTCCCCCCACGATCAGATTTTAGAATTTTGATCTTCTTTTCGCGTTGGTTCTCAGCTTCGGCTTTATACACCTTAAACCAATCGAGGACTTCATCCTTAAATTTGAGAAGATAGGTGTGACAGAATTTGGAGTAGTCATCAATGAATGTCACAAAGTATCTTTTACCGCCTTGGGTGAGAACTCTGTTCGAGTCACACACATCACTATGAATAAGTTTGAGGGATTCAGATGTCCTTATGATAGAAGGAAAAGATTTTCGGGTAGTCTTACCCTGAACACAGATTTCACATCTAGAAGATGTGTCAAAAAAGATTTAGGAATGAGATTCAAGTTAATCATTTTCTTGATAGAATTGAAGTTGACATGTCTCAGTCTTCCATGCCAGATATCACAAGACTCAATGTTCAAAGTAACAGGATTAGAAATTTTATTATCAGAAGAATTTATTACATTAAGACGAAAACAACCATCACAAACAAAGCCTTTTCCAATGAAGATTTTAGACTTAGAGATTACAAACTTATTGGATTCCTTGACAATCCTATAACCATCTCTAAGAAGTGAAGATTCACTGATTAGATTTCTCCGAAGTGTGGGTATATGAAGGACACCTTGAAGAGTCAGAATTTTTCCTGAGGTCATTCTGAGATCAATACGTCTAGTTCCCTTTATCTCTCTAGTGGAGTCATCTGTCAGGCTCACGTTTCCTCCACGTTGTTCCTGATAGGATTTAAACCAGGAGCGATTACTACAGATGTGAATATTGGCTCTTGAGTCTAACCACCAGTCTGAGGAAAAGGTAATAGAGTTGACAATAGGAAGAGAAGAATCTAACCTAAAGGAGTTGGAGTTCAGTTCTACCATGTTGACCTTGTATTCGCCATTTCCTCCATTTCCTCTTGGTTGAGCTTTGACAGGTTCTTTCTTCCGGTTGAAACATTGAGATGCCATGTTATTCGTTCTTCCGTAGACGTAGCAGAATCTTTCATCAGCCTTCTGGCCAAAGGTTTTGGGTTTGAAGGAGAAGATTGAGAAGGTTTGAAAGAAGTAGAGGTTGCATGGGAAGAAGAATGAAAATGATTGAGTTTTTTGAACTTCTTACCCTTGAGATTCATAACTTTGCGCTTAGGCTTATCCTCCACCAAGTTCACTTTAGCTTTTATCTCTGACTTGGTTTTAGAGTTTTGCCCATGCTGATCTTCTATGCGAATCGTTTTTAGGGCTTGAATAAGGGTTAGGTCACCTTCTTATGACGGAGGTCTACAGTAAAGGTTGATTGTGAAGGAGAGAGTTTGTCAATAAGACAAGACACCCTGTAATCGTCAGAGAATTTATTTCCTTTGGAGGTGTCGGATATAATCTTGAAATTCATGAAGTTGATCATTGATTGGATTACTATCAGTCATCATGAATTTGTTGAAGAAGGAGGAGGTGAATCTTTCGATTCTAGCGTCATCGAGGTCATATTCATCCTTGAGAGCTATTCATCGTTCTTTAGCACTCTTATATTCATAATAAATGTCATATAAACTATCAGAGAGTACACTAAGAATCCTATGGAGACAATGATAGTCAATTTTCTTAGGTTTCAAATAGATGTAGGAGGAAGGAGTTATAGGAGGAGTTTCAACAGGAGAAATCCAACAGATGAAGGTTTAGGAGAAGGTGTAGGAATGCTGTCATCTATGACTGATATAAGACCTAAAGTGGTTAACCCGTATTTTATTTGGTTTGCCTATCTCTTAAAGTATGTGCCGGAGAATTTCTCCAGTTTGACACCTTTGGAATGATCAGGGTTGGCCATAGTGACGAGATGTGCTACCTGAATTCTGTATTTTAAAATTATTTTAATAATGTCAGAATTAGTTTATAGTGGTAGCTTTTAAATTAGGGTTTGCAGAATAAAATAATGTATAATCTTTCGTTAATTATGTGCCGAATAATTTAAGTAAGATATAATAAAATATAGACTTGTCCTTTTAATTTTTCTAATTCAAAATTATAACAACAATAATGTCAAAAAGGTTATTCCAATTAAATTTTAGAAATAGACTAACAAGAATTAATTAATAATTGACTTGCAAGAATAACGAATCCTTATAGCAAATATCACAAAATTAAATAATTTTAATCAGCCAAATTTTATTGCAAGAAGCAGTTAATTAATTGATGCATGCATGTAAAATCTTGCAATAAGATTTTATAATATATATATATATTTAAATAAGACAAGTTTTAAATAATTTAAATTATATTGTAAAAGATTTTCTTTTGTAACAAAAAATTAATAAGATGTTGTAATGAAAACAAATGATTAAAGTTTGTAATGAAAAGAATTTAGCCTTGTAATAATTACTAAATATAAATTTGTAATGAATAAACTTATTCAGATTTTCTAAGATCTTATATTGAAAGATTTGGCCTTGTAATAATTAGAACAAATAGATTTTGCTTTGCAATAAATTAAAAGAGATTAAAATTAGATCATATTTTAAGAAAACTTACAACATGATAACTTACAACAGTATGTTAAGATAAGATCTAATTAGTTTGGAAAGATTTAATACAATAATTTTTGTATTGAAAAATTTAATGCAAATCTTTTAAGGATAAATGAAAATTTGAAATACGATCTTTTAAATGATTTGGTAAGAACTTATAAAATATAAACTGTAAGAATGCAAAATTTTCCTTTTAAGATTTTTTAAATAATTGTCTTTACTTATAGGGACAATTTTTACTTGCACGAAAAATTATCTATTGCATGATAATTAAAAATTATCTATTACATGAAAATTAATACATGCTACACCTCTATTTTTTCCTTGTTTAGTTTTAACATTACTAACATGTTTGTTTCTTCTTGTTTCCAGTGCACTATCCGACAGGGCTACTGAACAGTCTTTTTGGGTCGATGGAGGGATTGTCTGGACATATCCATTTTCAATTCCAAGGGCATTCTTCGCTTTTTAGTGATGGGAGCACGCCAGAGCGAGATGCGTTGATCCTTGCAGGGGATCAACGTACTCTCAGGAGTATACTCTCTACTGCTGCACTCAAGGGCAGCAATATGGCAGTGTATAAGAATTCAGTGTTCATGTTCGGGGACACAACTCTCGGAACAGACCAACGATTGGTCTCCAGAGAAGACCAATAGATCTTCAAGATCGGGGAGGACAAGTATTATCTTCCCGCCAGCAGACGCCACTCACTCTCTCTTTCTTCCGGACAGTGACGACAAAGAGGAGGATGGCATGGCTCGTGAACAAGAGCACGGATACAGTGTACGTGGGTATTCTGACCCCGCATGGATATAATCGATCAGGGCCTCCCAATCCTGTCATCAGTTTATATCCTGGTCTTGTCGACAACATATCGACAGGGAAGAATCTGGCAATAGCAAGGATCTTCCTCAACCAGTTCATCAAGGCTGAGGGCAACTTCCTGGAGATCGATTTTCAGACCCAGGACTAGGTACATTCCACTAAGAAGCAGTGGTGGATTCATATGACAAGATATAGCTTGGAGCAGTTCAGCTACGAACTGGAGAAGCTGGGACTTTATGAGGCGGTTCGGGCCTTTGCCATGGGATTGATGTTAGCGTCCCCAACTTCTACGTCCTAATCGAGCTCTACTGTCCATCCAGCAGAACTTTCTTCACTCCGGTTGGAGAATTGGGGTTGGCCTTGCACAACATGTGAGAGGTGTCTAAGCTTCCTATAGGCTTCCTCCCTTATGAGGAGTATTTTTCGTGCACTGAGGAGCTCGAACAACTGGTATTCAGGACAAAGCATTGTACAAGACATATCTGGAGTTTATGTGCCACTTTCACATCTGTCTCGACGTCCTTGACATCCCCGGGAATGTTAATGGATTGAAGAATTGGGCAGATTATCTGTTCCCCAACTTGGAGAGCGTGCCGAAAGAGATTCACGCTTCAATGGCCGACGCAGATATTGAAGATATGATGACGGTTAGCGGGTACGAGGATGTCATGTTAGATGACGACGATATGATATATGAGAAGGGTGACTCATTCAAGAGCTTCCAACACCATGCTTGTCAGCCCATGTCTCGCCCGACTTAGCTAGCGGGATTCAATTTCGTCTTACTGAAGAAGTGTGTGGTCCTGTCTCTCCTATATTGTAATACCCCATTCTCGAAATACATACCCATATAGATATTCCAATTTTTTGCCTATATTTTTCATATTTTTACCGTATTTATTATTAATATTTGAGTTTAGTCCCCTGTCCTGACACCCAGCACGGGCCCGGTCCTAACCCAGCTAGTGCTCAGCCCTAGTATTTTCCCTGAGTATTTTTCTTTCTCTTTCCTCTTCTTCTTTTCCTTTTCTTTCTCTGCTTCCTTTTTCTTTTCTTATCCTTTTTCTTTTCTTCTTTACCCTTTTTCTTTTTCTTTTTCCTTTTTCCCTTCTCCATTCTTCTCCAACGTTCCACCATTCTCCCCCCCAAATATCTCTCCCTTTCTTTCTCCCATCTCATTCTCTTAATCTCTTTGTCTACTCTCTCTCATCCTCTCCCTTCTCTAATCTCTCTCCCCCCATCTCTCTTCAAGATCTGGCCACCCCAGCCCTAGCCTGGTGACCCCCCGATGCCTCATCTTACCGGCGACATCCCCGGCTAGCCCCTCCCCTTCGGTGACCCGGCAGCCCCCTTAACTCTGGTGCCCTGCCTCTCACTCCTTTTTTTCTCCCTCTCTCTCCCCAAACTCCAACAAGCCCCATTCATCTCCAGCGAGATCTGGCCAGTGACAGCTCCCCAGTGACCACCCGACCTCCGAGGACATTCTGTCCACCCTAGGTCCGGCCTTCCCCATCAAAAACCCTATCTCTCTCTCTCTCTCATCCACCAACTCCCTTTCTCTCTCTTCCCACCCCGGCTCCATCGCGACCCATCTCTGGCCATCTCCGGCGAGAGTCGACCCCCTTCTCCACCTCATCCATCACCTCCACCACCACCTCCTCCCACATCTCCTCCCTCTCCACCATCAAATCCACCCTCTCTCCTCCATCGTCTCCCCTCTTCTCTCTCCACCCTGGCGCCCCCAGATCCGGCCGACCATGCGCCACCTCGACCCTTCATGCGTGCTAGCCCGGCCTCCCTCCCTCTAGTCGTGTCTCTCTCTCCCCCTCCCCCCTCTCCTCTCTCTGTCTTCTCTCAGGAACGCACTGTATGTTAACTCCTCCAGAGTTCCTGGGTGTTCGTGCACCCGATCTAGGCGAGTACACTTGTGAAGACAATATAATTAAATAGTGTAGACGAGACTTGTATATGCGCATGTGCTTATACTAATGCTTGTGAAGGTACCTTACTCTTCCACAAACTTCGGGCCTAACATCTCTGAGGTTTTACTATTCAGCCTTTGAGCTTAACCGCTAAGTGGTTTCATTATTCAGCCTTCAGGCTTAACCTCTATGAGGTTTTACTACTCAGCCTCCGGGCTATATTACAGTTTTCAGACTTAAACTCTCTGGGTTTCACATGGTCCGCCTGGTAGGCGAGCCTAACGCTCAACGCTTTACCGCTAACTCCGTCCGAGTGTAGTTACGTCATGAGCGTGGCTTTGCCACGTGTGTTAACCTAGCATTTATACACTCACATCGTCGTGTGCGTTTAGCTGCCCATGTGCGTTATCCTCACCGAGCGTGATATCGTCTAGCTTTGTACACTAGATTCGCTCTAGCCTTGGTTAGCTCTTCTTGATCGTTTAATAACTATTATTATTATTATAATTATGATCGTGGAGAGTTTAAAATATTTAATTATATTGTTTTCTTATATCATGTTGCTCGATCTGCTAATTGTCTGACACATGATATCGTGATATTATATTCAATTGTATCGTGTGTGTTGCATGTGCTATATACTTCACCCGACTCTGTGACACTCGACCGGTTAACTATTGTGTGTGACTTGTACTATACACTTCACCTGGTACTATGTATGACACCCTACCAATTAATTACATGCCTGATTCATGATTATCGCCTTTAGGTGGACTTGACATTATTATAATTATACAACCAGGAATCTGGTACTCTTGTATCTCTTGTACTTCTAAATTCTTGTATCTTGTACTCCTGGTATATAATCTTGTTGCTCTCCATAAACTGATAATTATGGATATAATAATATATAATATATACTATAATAGTTAAACAACTTACAGTTGAATAGGAGAAACTGATGGGTCTTGATATAATTTTTATGTTTATGATGACCTTAAAGTGTCTCGCATGGTCACATTCTTAGGATTCTACTTGGAGGCCACTAGGAGTTTCTGTGGGGTGCACTGACACCCCTAATCTTCTCTTTCTCTCCCTCCGGGTGTACGACAATCTCTTAAGCCTATTCCTGTGGGTGCTGCATTACCCTCCTCTAAATTAGGCGTACAATAAGTCCTGATATCTAACGGTACATCTGGCTCAGTATCAGAAAATCCTCGATCATTGTTCCGTGCAAGTAGGGGACCCATTCTAAACAAATCCATCGATTTTCAATAACTTGCTCTCTAATTTGCATGTGGAGGTATGTGGAATGGGACGCACATCGGGACATACAAGTAAGACGAGTCTCAATAATAATAAAATATTAATATAATAATTCTTTGATGTTTTATCAGTTTTTATGCTATTTTGAGGGCAACTCGAGTTGTTAACATTCAGACGATGGTGACATGAGCTATACGGTATATCTATGAGGGTTTTCTTATTTGGATTATCTCCTCGACGTACTAATCTATGAATATGTACACTGAGCTCGTACAACTGGTTTTGCCCACATTTGCGTTCATTAGATTTTTAATTCGGATTTTATGTTTTGAATTTTAATTCTAATTTCATATTTTGGATTTTAATTCAGATTTCGTATTATTTATCCCTATTCTGCATACAATAATAATATAAGGAACATGTTATTTAATCACTTACTCGTTCAGGTAATGATACCAGGTATCATGATTCAGATGAGTCATACTGGAGTAGGAACTCCAGTATGGATATATAGCCAGTGGTATAGGATATTGGCAGGGAGTAGCTAAAATAACAAATGATACTGATTATTATTATTATTATTAATATTATTATTATTATTATACCTTGCTCGCCACTTGTGTAATACACTGCCTGTCTCTTACACTGCCTGCTTCTTGCTAAATAGTATGCCTGAGCTACTATATTAATCTCCTGACTTGTTTACTCCCTGATCTAGTACTAATCCTATAATTACCATTCTGTATGTATTTCTATGCTAACGTATTTAGTCACTGACTTGCTTGCTTTCTTGTTTTATACTGATCTATGTTTGCCATTCATGTTAAATGTTTCTTACTTGCCTGCATGACTTGAGTACACGACACACTTTGGTTCCCTATACACTTGTGTTTGCCTGTGCACGCCAGTAGGTATTTATTTTATGTACTCGTTGGGTTGTTTTTGATAACCCCTAGACTATATGTCCAGATTCTGAAGCTTGAAGCTTAGTGTACTCTCCTGCTGTTGACCAGAGTTGTACAACGGTAGCCTGGTAGATCAGCCGTAGGTCATCCCGGATCTGCCTCCTTTTTACTAGCTCTCGAGATTTCTTTTTACTGCTCGTGAGCATCGCCAGCTTTTGTACCTTGTATATCTCTTTGTAGTTCATATTTTTGTGCCATCTGGTGATGTAATAATCATGTAAAATTGGATCATGCTCTGTGATAACAGTTTACTTGTACTATTTTTATTGGAAGATATATTATCACTACTCTTTCGTACTCTGCTTCCTACCTGTACTGATGCTTAGCGTACATATGTGAGGGTATTTTCACCCTACATGTGTACGTCATAGTAATATCCTTGTACTCGCGGGATTGGGGCATTACATATATGATGTGATCCTGCCGAGTAATACCATCCGAAAGGTTCATCCCTACAAGGTAACTGTCTTGATGCATCCCTAATTGGGCAACTACCTTCTGAAAGGTTCATTCCTGATTGGGTTACTGTTAGTTTGTCTGTGTTCCGAGGAGGAAGGCTCCAACTCAAAAATCACTGTACAAATACCATCTCTAGGTTCTTAAGACTCATCCTCAATTGGGCAACTTCTCCCTAAAATAGCATCCCTAATTGAGCAACTGCCTGCTCAGCTCTGCAGCTGAGGGCTCTCCTCACTCAGAATTTTATGCTCGTTCATTCTGAGAAGGGAAACCCCGCACGAGAACAATAGCACTAACATTAGCCTCCAGGCTCCCATTGACTCGCCTTCCCAGTTGGGTAGCCATCCAAATAGTTTAGCTCCGGAACTGAAGTCCTCACTTTACTCAAAAATCAGCGTCTCACGGACCAGTTTAGCTCCGCGTCTGAACTCCTTATTTTACTCAGAGACCAACGCTTCCCAACCCAGTCAACTCGTAACTGAAGTCCTCACTTCACTTAGAGACCAGCGCCTCGCGACACAATTCAGCTTTGCGACTGAAGTCATCACTTCACTCAGAATCTGGCGCCTCTCAGCCTAGTTCAACTCCATGACTGAAGTCTTCACTTCTCTCGGAGGCCAGTGCCTGCGGCCCAGTCCATCTTCGTGATTGAAGTTCTCACTTTACTTGGAGAACAAATGTCTGTACACACTGAGATGAAGACACCATTTGGAGATGGTAACACAAATACATCACATTCTTGCCATCCAGAAGTCAGGCCTCTGAAGGGATATGATCATTACACAATATAAATCAGGCAGCATCTAAACAACTCAATCATTTCAATACAAAATTCATGCAATTACATTTCATTAAATTTTATTATGTCATTACATTTGACAAGCGGAATACATGAAATCTTTACGTCCCCGTGTTTACCTCTTGAAAAGAAATACAGGAGATCCGAAAACCAATCTTGCCACAATTTACAGACCCCTGATACAGGAGCAGCAAAGATTCGTTCATTGGAGGAGATCTTTCGGGGCAGTTTTCATCCTTATAGCGGTTCCTAAAGTAGGTAGCAACCGTTAGTAGTTTCTCGTTCCTCAAGGAAACCAAGCAAACACTACCTGCTACAGCGATTCCCAAGAAGCCCTCCAAGAGTGAGGCAACAACGGTTGACCAGATGGACTCCAGCAGAACACATCAGAAGGAGAAAATATTTCTTTCCACCGTAGTGTCCTGAGGAAGAGGATCAGGCTCCAGGGTGAGAAGCAATTCGCCAGCATACCCAACCAAAGAGATTCCTCTCTTTCTTCCTTATATGCCCTATATGGAGGGAGTGTCAGATTCTTTAGAACAATCTACCCCCTAAAAAATGAGCGATTCAGAACCTGATTATCGGCTCCAATCGAAGTGCGCCACCAAACAATCGCCCTTGGCTGGAGAGCGCTGTCGCGAAAACTGATGCTTTGTGTTAGGCTCATCACGAAGACTGACATTTTGTGCCGAATATATTCCCAAGAAGCAAGAGCTCACCATCATCCTCTCTATCTTTTCTTTCTCCATCTGATGAAGAGGAGAAAATGATTCATGGTAGCTTAGTAAAGACAAAAGAAGAGGAATCCAAAGACAATATTTTTTAGAGGAGATGCAGAGGCTACTTCTACACAAAGGATTCTGACTATTATAGATGGTGGAGAAGTCAAACTGACTCCAATTAAAATTCTCGATCCCTAAAAAATCGGATCACACCCGAAAATTTCAGTCAACCAAAGAGGCATGATATCAACTACTGCTCCCTACGATCTCTGTCATAATGGTACCAAAATCTGAAGGGACGTCAGTTCCAATTTTAGAGGCCAGATCAACCAATACGCCAGCTGTCTTCCAACAACTTAATCTTCAGTTAATCCAAGAGATTTGTATTAATGAATAAAATCTTCCTCTGCTCACAATATCAATTTACGGACAAGGTACCGAGGAATCTTTGACTAGCTTCATTCTCTCGCTTCTCTCTGGTAGACTTCGAGAAGTAAAAGAGCGGGAGGCATCTGTAGTGATCAATCTGACCCACACAGGATCAAGACACGTGTCCAAGCAACTAAAAGTCGCCCCTCGCTTCGAGGACACTTCGCCATTCCTGAAGTCGTTCCTCGCCCCGAGGACACTTCCCTATTTTAGAAGTTGCTTCTCACTCTAAGGACACTTCCCCACTCTAGAAGTCGCTCCTCGCCTTGAGCACACTCTGTTATATCAGAATTTGCTCCTCACCCTGAGGACACTCCGCCATTTCAGAAGTTGCTTCTCAACCCAAGGGCACTTCTCCATTCTAGAAGCTGCTCCTCACTTCTAGAACACTTTCCCACTCTAAAAGCTGCTCCTCGCTGGAGAACACATTGCTATTCCAGAAGTTGTTCATCGCTTCGAGGACATCTCCACCCCGAGAACTCAAATGCTCCAACTGTCCGAACGTCGACCCCTTTCCAGAGACTTTGGCTCCAAGCAATATAGCTTTGATAACAGATCATCCTTAATCTCCGCCTTCAGTTATGCCACAACAACAGACCATCCTTGATCTTTGCCTTCCGTTACGCAGCCTGATTTCTTCCCACATTCATAACATGAAATGCCCTCTAGCCTAGGGAGTTATGAACTGAGGCGGAATTTTCTGCATGCGATCCCAACAATCAAGCACCATCAATCACAATTGTTACAACAAATCTACACATGCAGATCTTACAGTTATGAAAATCACGCCAGTACTATCCCCCATGCACACAGATCAGATCAAGCATATATGAACCTTCTCCTTCAGCGAGAAGAGGAGACCCTGTATCCTCTTTTCTGAAGAAAAAACCCAGCATTCAGACTCTAGTATTCAATCTCTGTAATACTTGAAACTTAAAGTTTATAGTGGATTTTTCTCTTTCTCCTCGTGATTTTTTTCCCAATTTGAGTTTTCACATAAAAAAATTTGTAAATCTTTTGTGTTGTGCTCCATTCTCTCTCACGCATTCTAAATCTCCATTCAACTCTTCTCTCACCTGTGGTGAGGATCGACCGTCAGATCGGTCATGGCGAAAAATTTCCACCACAAGGAGGAAAGAGGCTTGTAGTTCAAATTGTTTTTTGAACAATTCATTTATATTTCATTATATGTAAGTAACTCATACAATAATGAAGTGTCTAATAAGTTCAAGAAATTTATACAAAATATTTGTAAAGTATATTTAAATATCAAATGTCAAGGTTATTCGAATCAATCACGGGTGAGCAGCCTTAGTTTGAGTTCAACTAGTTTATGAAATTGAGCCATTTGAGCGAGCTAAAATCAAACTAAATGCTGAGTCGAACATGAACTGTACCTGTGAGCTTGTTTGATAGCTTTATCTTTGCTAGAGCAAAACGGGTTCTGTGTAACCTATTTTTCTCTCAAAATTTAGTTTATTTTTATTTTTTTGACTGTATTTTAGGTTTTAGGTTGGCAATGTAGAACCTAAATATTTAGTTTTTTAATTTTTTTCTGTTGTATTTAGGTTTTGTGTCCCAGAACCTAAAAACAGCCCCCAAAAAGAAAAAGAAAAAAAAATGCTCATGTGGCAGGTGGCAAAGAGGTTACGCCGCTCCCCACACGACGCGGACGTGGACAAAAAGAGGTTGATTTTTTGATTTTTTTTCTTGGGATATGTTTTTTGAGTAAAATCCAAAAAAGAATTTTTTAAAAAATGCCCATGAAACTATTAGGTATCTGCTGTAAATGCATAAGATAGTAGATGACATCATACCTCTTCCCCTTCTTCCTTATAAATATATATGTTGTGAATGCATGAGATAAAGGGCGGCCTCTCCATCCTCCTCTTTGTTATCTATGCCCCTATATATCTATAAACAGAGACTACAAATAAGAACAAAGAAAAGACAATCTTAAAAATAATTCCTCTCGGTGTCCTGTTCTCATTCCTCTAAAATTTCCTTAGTTTCGTAATAGTGTCAAAATAATTAGAATTTTAAATTATATTTTTAGTTAAACTGTCTCCTGATATTTTTTGCATGGATAAGCCGCGTGCGCCATGACTAAGGGGATCCGCGCTCTACGTCTTGATCTCATTCGCATCAGCATCAACCACGACGTTCATACACCAAACACCTTTTTCAAACTTTTGAGAAGGACCCTCCTGTTTTTTACAAAGGGAGCGGGAAAAGTGAAGCAGACAGCGCTGCAGAGGACGAGGGAAGTCAAGTGTTTTGGAATTTATTAGGTGTGAAGCCAAAAGCCGAAGGTAGGAGTGAGGTGGTCCTTCTCTTGACAAGGATCCCTCCTCTTGACCTCACCTTCCCGTTTGCATGATGTCATTTGTTTAGAAAATTTTCTTTTCTTTCATATTTTTCTTTTTATTTTGGATAAATTTTGTTAGCACTTGTCTTGAGAGGCCTTTGGCCGAGATAACTAAGAATGTCGAGCTCTGCGAGTAACTTCATCGTCTCCAATAATTTCACGTGTATGGAACTTCTCAGATCCGAAGTCCCTAAGATTCCCTCTTATTTCTGGCATAATGGCTTTAAATATGCGCATTCGTCCCAGTTCAGTTCTGGCAACGCTGCTCTAATAACCATTTGCCATCAAATGTCTGATATGTAACGAGTTGTCTCTCATTGCGCGCGTATGAAATGAGCATACAGAATTCGTAATCCAATCCAACCTACGTGCCATCATCAAAACTGAAGGACTTGGGGCACCATCTCAAGAACGAAGAGTCTCCCTGCAAGCTCAACTATCTTCACACTGGAAGATCAAATGCTCCATCGAGATCCAATTCTTCACTACGTGAGGTGGCGGCACGCCTTATGTGAAGTACCAACTGCAGTCGGTCACTCCTCTACACCGCGGTCACTCTTCTAGAGCGCGTGACAGACGTGCGCCCATTGTAAAGGAGCACCACTGTCAAATTTCTCGAGAGCCCAACATTAGCTTCACAGGGGCAGGCTCATTGCGCCATTAGGGGATCTATATCGTCGAACATCACCCACACACACGACTAAGTTGGGGCATGACTCTGATACCACTTGAAGAACTTGAGGCACCATCCCAAAAGACTAACCTTCTAGATAGAGTTGCCCAACTCCTTATATGCCCAAGACTATTCCCACGTCTAGCCGATGTGAAACTATTTGTTCAACCTAAATTCCAACAAAAACATGTCTCTGGTCTACCCTGATTAGAAGAGATGTCGTCTCAGAAGATCGATCACCTTCGATCATGACTATCGCCTCCAACGATATTTCATCTTCCATCTATTTCTCCTTCAGCTTCCAAAGTTTCTCCTCCCACGGAGGAAAAAAAAAATCTCATATGGCTTTCCCTCTCCCAGTAAATAGCAAATAGCTAACTTGCAATTTCTAAAATAAGCACACTTCATTTGCATGCTAGAACCTTTTGTCACCACTATCAATCAAGGTACTACTCTCCGTTGACAACCCGTCATTGAAGTTCCTGCACTTGGACTCAATAAACAAGAAGTAAAATTCACTTCATTAAGTTTGAGTGTATTCTTATCAAAGACTAACATGCTCACAAAAAGATTGTAGTAATGCCATCACAAGTAATGCCTTGTCTTCCATCCAAGCAATGGATTGACCTTATCTAGATGCACCTTCGATTTTATTGTCTTCTCCAGCTTAAGTCTATATAACTGCTTCTCTAGGGTTGTTTGTTTCGTCATAAAAGATGTAAAATTCTGTAATTCATAAATGACTTACAACTCAATTACAAATACGACGTTTGTTTCGACTGTTATTCGTAAAACTTACGTAACTCAATTACCACTCACTTGCAACCCAATTACCACTCACTTACAGCCCAATTACAGTTAATTTTGTGGTCATATTTTTTTTAATATTAATATTAATATTTTTAATATTTAGTATTTTTAATATTTATTTGCAATATTAAAACTTTTTAAATCACAAAATAGTTAATTTTGTGATCAACTTTTTCAATTACGACTTACACATTACGACAACCAAACACTGTAAAATACAATACACTTTCCCACTTACAACTTTATATTACCAACCAAACACCGTAAAACTTACATGCATGTAACTCATTTACAACTGTAAAAGACTTTATCAATTACGACTTACGAATTACAGCCAATTACGACAACCAAACAGACCCTATAAACAAATGTTTTATTTAAGATTTAAACTTGTACGTTCTCTCCAATTTCTTTCAAATTTTGCGTCGAATCCGACAAGTGCATGACCTTCCGAAAAGTGTTATCTTTCAATTATAATTTAATGATATTATACTCCATACCTCAAATATCCTCCCACTCAATATCCCACATCATACAAACATAGCCTTTTGAATCCATCTTATCGTTAATCATATACACAGTTAAGACGGGACCAAAGGGAGAAGATCTAGACTCGCATATATTACTTGCTAGTGGTGACAAATGAAAGGTTAGCAACTTAAAAACTTGAGAGTTCAGCCCCACATCTACTGGATGAGCGGAATGAAAGAGGTGAAGTGTAACAGTTCCAGTTTCTAATATTCTCAATCAACATAAACATTCTTTAAACCAATAGATTATCATAATCATCTCAGATTTCTTGAAAATTTCGATAGCACCTCCCCTAAACAATACGAGTCTGCCATGATACAAGTATAATAATTTCGACTCACAACGGCCTACTTATATTCCATATAAATATTTCGGCTCACACAGCCTACCAACAATCCCACGCAATAATATAATTTCGGCTTGACGTCGCCTACTTATATGAAAACACAATAACATAAGTTCGAGAGTACCCCTCTCGGCATCCATAAAATAATGCAGTACTGATATAATTCTAACTTATCATGATCATCACAATTAACTCAATAATACTTTTTTGAGAATACATATCTCGATATCAACTAACTAATAAAAACTATTTCTGAAGTCAACTCGAAATGAAACTATTGCGTGGGGTTGTTGGTAGGCTGTGTGAACCGAAATACTTATAAGGAATATAAGTGGGTCGTTGTGAGCCGGAATTGTTATACTTGTATCACGGTACACTCATATTGTTTAGGGGAGATGCCGTCGGAATTTTCAAGAAATATGAGAAGATTATGATAATCTATTAGTTTAAAAAGATGTTTATTTTAATTGAGGATATTAGAAACTGGGACCATTAAAGTTGGCATCAGAGCTTACAGTGGCTAGACCAACTTGTACTTATGAAACTTTCAACGATTTTTTCTTTATTCCTGAGCAAACTCTATACTGTGTTTCATTATCTAGTTCTTATGCATTCAGTCTGTAACATATACATATCTCATATATCATATACGGGGTGCACCAACCACAATCACACTTTCATAAATGCAGTATATCCATCCGATTAATACACATATCTCAAATATATTTGTATGTCAAATAACCATATCACACTTTACGGTATTGACATCTCGTAGTTAGTGAAATGCACATCATACATTATTCATAAGTGCGCGCGCGCACAACACACACACACACATATATATATCAATCACAAATAAAGTGTGAGATTCTCTGTCTTCCTCCTCCTGCCGGCTCCTGGCCGACCCCTTCCTCTATTATATATGTATATAGCAATAACACCTTCTTCCCCCTCTTATCGGTTCTCGCCCGAGCCCTTCCTCCATTATATATATATTATAGCAATAACATCGTCTTCGCCCTCCTACCGGTTCTCGCCCGACCCCTTCCTCCATTATATATATATATTATAGCAATAACACCGTCTTCCTCCTCCTACCGGCTCCCGCCCGCCTTCTTCTTCCGTTATATTTGTATTATAACAATAGAATCGTCTTCCCCCTCCTACTGGTTACCGTCTCGCCTCTTCCTCCATTATATATGTATTACATCAATAACACTGTCTTCTCCCTCCTACCGGCTCCCGCCCGACCTTCCTCTGTTATATATGTATTACATCAATAACACTATCTTCTCCTTCCTACCAGCTCCCGCCTAACCTTTTCCTCTATTATACATGAATGCGACAAACATGTATACATGCCTACACATAAGTAACAACCAATTTATCACAATATGGAATATCGACCAAGTACTATAATTTGCTTTCAAGCTTATCAATCTTATTTCCAAGGAAATGCATGCATATAAGTTACAAGTCAGTATTGTAGTGATTTACTTACCTCATTTATATAGATGGAGTTCTTATTCACGTTATCAGTTTTCAATTTTTTTTTGGTCATCTTCAATAATGACTAAGCAAAATTATCAGGTTTATATTTTGTACTCGAGTAGGCTCTCTTTTACTACCAATCCACAATTGTCCCAACCATTTTCATGTCGTGCCGCTCGACTATAACTAATGATGTCTTGCACTGTCCTATTCAATTGTGACATTTCTGTATATAGGAACTAGGTACAATTCCTGACAGATTATTTAATAAAAGTCTAACACTTGAAGAGAAGTTAGAGTAATTATGGTAGGCTGGTAACCATTAACATATTTGGACGTAAGCAAAGAAACTAAGTGATGATAGGTTATCCAATCCATGATGAGATATCCCCTTTTAATTTATTACTATCAAGATCAAGAACTATTATGTGCCATAGACTACTTGCAGACTCATAGATTTGTTAGCCCTTGATATTTACAATTAGTTTGTTCTTTGGTGATTGAATAATTATTCAATTAGAAGGTTTAGTATTTGGGGGTCCATGTATGCATTTTGATTCGATCAAGTTGACTGAGTAGGAGACTGGGAAGAATCTATTCCCACCTTATTACAAGAGACTAGAGCACGAAGAATTAGGAAATCTTGACTTGTTATCTAGAAAACTAGCACAGTCAGAATTGTCACATTTATGTATCAAACACAGACATTACTGAAATTAACAGGCACTACTATTGCAAATTTGGAAGAGAGAGATAAGTTGAAATCTAGTATAAGTCTAGTAGTTAATCATTCTGCTAAGACCTTGGAGTCATCCATCTGAGACCGTTACTCTAAACCATCCAATTTAGGCTTGGGGGCCTAGAGCTTGATTGTTTTCAGTTTGGAGACTTTAATTGGATCTCTAGGCTCAATTTGTAAGAAGTACTTTCTCCCAATAATGCAGCTTGAATGAGCCCATTTTTTTTTTATTTGTGTTAGTCTGAATCTAAGGAATTCAGGTTGAGCCCAGATCATAAGCCAGTCCAAAGCTTGTTCGGGTGTGCATGCTAGCTTTATTTTTCCTTGAAAGAGACACAAAAACCTTAACTTCCAAAGCTTGTTAAAGAAATTATAAACTGATCAATGTCTATTTGTTTGCTTTCCACACAATGTCCAAATCAAATAAGAAAAACAGTCATGTCCTTGATTTTTTTTTTTTTTTTTCTTTTTGAGAGTAAACGGTGGGCCTATCATAGGCCCGTCATGTTTCATTGATAAGACTTTAATGAAAAATAACTCTTAGAATGCAAAATATATAATCGCAATATAAACTTCTCAAACTAAGCAGTGACATAGTACATGCAGATGCAAGAGGAAGGAAAAAAACAAAAAACTCCAAGCAAATTCAGAGGAAGAACTCACTTAGACAAAATACAAGTTTACATTAAAACCGATCGGGCTTCTTCTAATAAGTTGGTTATGCTATCAGAGTTAATTTTTGCCCGTGTGCGTGAGAGCTCTTCAATAATTTTGACTATTGTAGTAGTTTCTCATTTTTTTTGCCACATGTCTTCATCTAGTACAAAAAAATATTATGGCTTGCGCAAACTGAGCACTCTGGTTAAAAGTAATCAAAATATGTCTCTCATCTTATTAAACACTGAAAATCTGTCTTTCGGATAAATTGAAGAGTTTGGTAAAATTTCAAAGGAGTCGGGATTTTATTGTCACATTGTGGTGGATAAAAATCAGCTTACCATGGATCGAATCCACCACAAGCAATTAGAGTAGCTCCTTAGATGACACCTATCTGAGCACACATGGGAAAAGACATTTTTTAGGTTAGGAGCACTTGTGTGATGCTAGCCTAAGACTCTTGGGCGTGGAATCAGTAAGCATAATAGAAGGAAGGACCGACAGAGAAAAACTAGTGTAGTGGATGAGGGGACTACGCAGAGGATAACTGTGGGTGTATTGATGTGTTGGCAGAGAAAAACTGCCTGGTGTGGTGTGTGATGTGTATGCTCAGATCCCCTTCTCCTAGGAGAAGGATCATATATTACCTGACAAGGATGCTGGCGTGGAGGTGAAATTGACGAACTGCTATAACTGCACGATCTTCACATATTGAATTTGTTGTAATGATTATGATCATCTGTGTTGGTCGGTTAGGAGTGCATACCGAAAAATCTGACACTGTGCATAATTGTCTGTGCTGATAGGAACGTTACACGTTATGAACGTGGGTGAGAGAGGAGTTGCATAAATATCGGCGGAGATCATGAACGATCTGTTGTTAGAGCTTCAGGTTTGGAGTTGGGACTTTCGGAACAGGAAAGATCTCGGAGCAGAAATAATCTCAGAGGGAGAGGTAGAGGTCTCGAAATGGTGGAAAGCGGCTCCGGACTGGGAATATCTTCGGGACGGAGGGGAGCTCCGGGATGATCAGGAGTGGCAGATACTCTGAATTGAATTCCGAGAGTTGTGGATTTTTCAAGAGAAGCTCTTGTACATTGGACACGTGCCATCATCCTGTTGAAAGTCAAATTTTGATCACTACACACACCAAGTGAAGGATGTTGAATTTACTAAATTAAACTAAGAAAAAGAAACTTATTTTTCTTTTGGTTGTTACTTGTAGGCCCAATCCATTTCCTTTGTCCCTTGTAGTTTTATTTTAGTCTCCAACTTTGTTAAGCCCCATCTATTTTTGGGTTTTGGGTTTAATTTGACTTAAGCCCAAACCAACTCACTCTTAAGATTTGTAGAAGATAAAGGCTTTTTTTCATGTGAACTAAGAGAAAAATATCCACTTTTATTGGGATTAATTGGAAGATCATATTTTGCTGGGTTTTGACATGGTGAGCGAGTATTCACTAAGTGAGATCCTCACAGCACAACTTCACTAAAGATCCCATCATCCTACATGCAAAAAGAGATTTGCATACTGGAAATATTTGTAGAGAAACAGATTGTTGAGACCCATCCAGAATGAGCAGAGGCCTTTTATAGACAGTTCACTTTTTTCATTCCACTTATCTAATCGACGTGAGACTAAACTCCCAAGTCCTTTAGTTGCTAATCTCTCATTAGTCATTAACTACAGCGAGTGATGGTTACGAATCTAAATCTCCTCTCTTTGTGCCTACCTTAATTTTATCTCTCTGTCATCTTTATAAGTAGCAAAGAACCTACGTCTAAAAGATGGAATGGATTCAAATCTTCAGTGCTCTGTGTGAACGCACAACAGTCAGATACAATCACAAGTTTGTTAAGATGATAACAACAAGAGAAGAACTCTACACAAGAGAAGAACTCTACAGGAGAGAGAACAGTGGCTCAATCTAGCTAACAATTGAAAAAAAAATAAAATAACTAGCACTCAGTTCATCTTGTTATTATTAAGTTGTCTTCTTCGTCTTATCATCATCATATGTGCTTCAAGTTTGGAGATGGGGAGGGGGATTTAAATTAGATCGATTACATGTCATTTGAAGAGCTTATTTCTTAGTGTTTAAGACATTAGTCTACATATATAATCCCGGAATTGATCCAGAGTCATGGATAATTTCTCTAGCGAAACAGTTTTCTTATTTTCTTCTCGTATGGAATTTAGTCCTGCCTTGCTCAATTTGATTCCCAGTGTTTCTACAGTTGGCTCAAACTTGGTCCAATGGATTTTTCATTGCTTCGAGCATCCAACCCAGCCCCTTCTGGTTATCTTTACTTCATGAAACTGAGCTCCACCTTCAGAGTGTTGCTTTTGGTTACATCTTGATGGGAACAATACATTGTTGCCAAACAGTATAAGCCACTTTTCCCACTCGTGCAGTCAAAGAATGAAAAATGCTTATATATATCCAATAGATACAAGTTCACACTCTTCATGTATGTATTACCCACTCATAATGCACGGTTGAATATAAAATCTTTCTTTTCACTATTGTTAGGTTTGGAGGAAAAGAGACGGATGACAGCTTAACTCTAGATGGGGATACTATCCTTGCGCTACACACTAATGATTATTACTTTAACATCCTACCTGAAACTCGCCATTGGCATCGAGAGTTTGTTTAATCAAAATAAAAAAGATACAAATATCACTACTAAACTGTTGAAAAAAATTCTGCAACAATCAAGAATTTGGACGAATATAATGATAAAGCGATATCAGATGATAAAGAACAATTGTTGAAGGAGAGAACCACGATAGATGTAGAACCAAACACGAAGTATCTATTGAAGAGATCGATTCCGATCGAGATGGACACTTACTGAATGCGCTTTACCTGCGTCTCTTTCACGTTAAATGAAGCGAACATTAATTGAATGCCAATTTTGTCGATGGAAAAAGAGATCGTGATATCCATGATAAGAATAGTGCAAAGAAGGAACGTTCAAGAAGAAAAAAAATCTATATCCAAGAAAAGCACTTTCAACGTCAATAGGAGAGGCCAAGTTGCTAAAAGTGATGAGGATGACATAGGAGCCCAAAAGAGGAGGAAAGAACATCAGTCGGACAAGAGGAGGCAATAGTCGTTGATATAAGAGGACATGGTCGGCGATGACAAGGTGACTTGTGATCACTATAAGAAGAGGAGGTATTGCCCACAATGTCGAAGGAGACAAGAGGAAGAGCTCATCATGTTCGAATCTAAATCAGATTTGGACGGGTCTGAATTCGGTTTGGATTCGGTCTGAAGAAATGAGACTAGTTGATGAGATGTTGACGACACCAATCTTGTTCTTTTGTTCAGATTAGAACATGAAAGATCATTGCAAGAAATAGCGACTAAAAATAAGAGATGGTAGGCGTCAGACGATGAGGACCTGAACGAGAAAAACCTTAAAGAGGCGCAAACAAAAAATGACCCGACATTAGGCTCATGCTACATTGAGTGAGGCCCAACACAGGCTTGAGGAAAAGATCAAGAGAAGAAAATTCTAGTGGCAGAATGAATTTTAGAGATATGACTTCTGATACCATGAGAAAAATAGATGATTGACGGCTTAACCCTAGATGAGGATAACCTCTCCTTTTTATAGATGAAATAAATAGAGAATTACAATACTATCCTTACTTGTGCTACACACTAATAATTATTACTTTAACAACTATTATTAACGTCAACACCTCCATGGGAGTTGGCGTCCCAATTAGTGATTAGTCTACGATTATGCATTATTATATCGCATTTCCCCACCGTTTTATGAATAAATTGTCGGTCTAAACCGTATTTTGGTCTCTATTGTAGGTAAATTAAGAGTTCAAGGGTAAAGGAGTAATAAGAGCTTAATTAAACCCCTTTTAGGGTAATTAATCCCGAATTTCGTGGAGGCCAAGCAAGGGATCATCTAGAAGATACGATGAACCAAGACTCTTACGCACGTCAGACGAATATTCGGGCGAAATTACCAGAAAAGAAATATACCAAGAAGACCCTGGAAGCCCGAGGAAGCATCGCACCAAAACCAAGGACTTTTGTCCCTGGAATTGTCGCGGAAACGCGGAAATTGCTGCATTTCCGCGGCAATGGAGTGGAGCCACGCGTCAATTTTCGACGCGTGGCCCCGTCTCGTCTTCCAGAGGGTTCCTAAGCCTATATATACCCCTGTATTTGGCCAAAACGTGAGAGCTTTTCGTTTTTAGGAGTAGGTTCTGATTTTCTCTATGTTTTAGGTTAGTGTAGGTAGGTGCTCTTCATTTCATTTATCTTGTATTTTTTTTTCTTTTTAGATCTTATAGTAGGGCTGAGAGATTCACAGAGAGAGATAGAGAGGGATTGATGTAATAGATAGTGACAGTCTATGTAAAGGTGCCTCCTTTCTTCTCCAATGTACTCTCCTTCTTCTTCTACATGATGTGTTGCTTGGCTAACTTTTCTTCTCATGGCAATCTAACTACTAACCACTAACCATCTAACCACTTACTTGATAATCCACATGAATCGGGTAGCCTCTATAAGGCCTTGTTCTTGCAAGAGCCATTGATGGCTCATGATGATGGGTTCTAACATCTAACTTGCTAACCAAGCTAACTCTCTCTTATTTCATGCTTTCTTTCAATGGTCTGATGATTTAATGTTTGTATTAGCTTGCTCTTGAAGCAAGTTTGAATGTGAAGAACCATCTCATTTGCCATGCTTTGTATCGTCTCTTGAAGCCAAGGATTAGTGATGGCCGAGGATCAAATGTGAGGCAACTATCATTAAGAGGTTAGCATGATTAGTGGATCAATTAGTAGTTAGTAGCCATGAGTTTTCTTTTATCTTACTTTAAAAACTATTTTCAAAGTATCATTTTCATCGTTGTTTTCACGCTTTCTTTGTTTGTCTTTGTTTTCATTTTCTTTACTACAAGCTTCTTCTTCTTTTCTATTTCGTTTTCCAAACCATTTCTCTTTTGTTTTCTTCACTGTTTTCATCACCTCCTCACCTACCACTTGCTTGTTTTCCTTTTCTTTTCTTTTCATTTTTTTTAACAAAGAAGAACTGTTAACAAACAACGTGAATAAAAACTGTCAATGCTTCTATCGCCTCCCTTCCCTGTGGATTCGACCCGTTGAGCCAATGCTATAACGGAAGTATGGAGGGTACATTAGCACATGCGAGCTTTTATATTGATTTCACAAAATACACACTTTTGAGTGCTAGTTTCCCCCCGAACAAATTTTTGGCGCCGTTGCCGGGGAAGGGAATGGTTTTGATTTCACGTTTTTGTTAACATTGTTTTCTCTGTTTTGGTGTGCAGTAACATTGCAGAATAAACACTAGCATTGCATCTCCCTGCTCTAGAAAGCAGGGACCCAGCTTCTAAAGAACCGCCACGCAAACGCGACTTTTGCCGCGAAAACGCGGCCATTTTATAATCATTGTGTATCATGTTGTATTGGGATGTGTTCATTGTAATAGCTAGTGGATCTGTATTATTACTTTTCTGCTTTGATTGCCTACACACCATAATAAACTAAAGAACTAAAATACGGTATTTGAACGATTTTAAAACGGCTTAGACATTTGCATTTAGGCACGTGTCCATTCAATTCCAATATACTATATTTTGTTCTGTTGTTGTGATCTGGATGGAGATGTACATATGGCATTGTATATAGCATAGGACAAACACGTGGGTGATTTATCGCTTTGTGTTATATTCTTGTCTATATTGCATACTTGCACGAATTGAAATTAAGGGCAAAACCCATAAAAGATAAGGTGGGAATTTCATCACCCTTCCTTAGCCCAAAAATCACCTCCCCACTCACACAACCCAAGCCCTAATAAAAACTGATAGACGTTGGCCCTTAGGGACATCTCGAACTCATTAAGAGATTGACCGAGGGTGGAACTTGTTTTGAATCTTACTCTTGTGAAATCGGTGTCTATGGTTGGGGATTAAGAGGTTACGTCTCGAAGATACCGTAGTTTGGCGTAATTAAGGCCCGTTGCTTATGCACGGATACCTCCCACCATATTTTGCCCCTACCTGGCCGATTAGCTTGTGGTCGGATTCAAGCAACAACCTCCCCCGGGTAATCGACCAGTTAGGAGTCGTCTAGGTCTAGGTCAACCCTACTATAGGCTTAGTTTTGATTTTTTCTTCTCTTTTTGTTTGTTGTTTGATTTTTCCTTTTTGTTTGTAATTATTTATGAAATGAAATTCAACAATAACAATTCTTTCAATTCGAATATGAATCCATATTTCACACCGACCCTGTTCGATTCGGATAATTCCAACCCGGCTTTTTACAATATGTATCAACCAAATACACTGGGTTGGACTTATCCGAATCAATACAACCCATACCCACATTCTTATGACTATAATTTCCAAAATAATTTCAACTCGTCATAGAGTCAATGGGGATTCACTTCCCCCGAGTTTAATTTTTAACCTCCTTGTCCACCATATCTACCTTGTCCACAATTTACACAATTTACATCCCCCAATTTCGCTTCCTATACTCCTTTTTCTGAACCACCAATTGAAGAAAAATCTGAGTTACAAAAGAGTATATAAGCCAATCTACAAGAGGCCGAGCAACAACTTCAGAAAATATTGGCCTCTACAATTCTACATTATTTTCAAGAGTCTTATTCAGTTTCACCTCCTCATAATGAACAACCATATGCCCTGGAAATGAGTAAGGAACTCTTGTGTGAGTCCAAGCTTCAATCTCAAAACATTTCTGACTCACATTCTTCACAAAATTTTCAAAACCAAGATTCTTATACTCCCATTCTAGAGCATCCACTTGTAGAAAAATCAAGTCTAGAAAAGAGTATAGAAATCTTGCAGGAGTCTATGTTAAAATATCAAAAATCATCTGCCGAGTCTGTCAATAGGTTAGAAACACAATTGAGTCAATTAGTTAACATTTATAGGAATGAGGAACTCTATCTTATCAACCTTTGACCAATTCAGCTATGCCAAACTCTATTGATCTGACCCAAGACTCTTGTCATTTTGAAAATCAAGATTCAATTTCAGCACACTCATCTGAACTTGTCCAAACTTTAAATGTTAAAGATCCCATTGACATTTTGGCAAGTAATCCTTTTCCTGAAATTGAACTTGAGCATGAATATGATCATGAACCTCAAATTAGTGATTCAATTCTACTTCCTGATTCAATTATGACTCCGGTGTTTTTACCTAAATTCAGGCCTTTTTCCGAGTCAGTATTGGATCCTGTACCAATCCATTATGAAATTGAATCACCAATCTTTTATGATGATCATATTGAACTTGATCAATTTCATACTTTTGAAAGTCCCATTGATAAATTGGTAAGTTCTCATTTTTATGGAATTGAACTCAATAAGGAATGTGACTTTGATCCTCAAATTTGTGATTCAGTTCAAATTCCTGAATCATTATTGACTCCTGTTATATTACCCAATTTGATAACATTTTCGAGTCAGTTTTGATTCCCATACCTGTCATTCCTGAACTTGAATCACCAATCTCAGAAAGTCACATTCCATCATGGGGAAATGACTGTGGACTTGAGTTTCAACTTCTTGATTTCGACCCACTTTCAGAACCGATCTCGACTCCCGAACCTTTACTTGACTTAAATCTTTTTCCTGAGTCGGTATTAGTTCCTGTACTTCCTGAGTCCAAATCAATCATTCCATTCTGGGACAAGGGTCTTGATAAATTTGACTCTGAAATGTTTTGAAATTTTGAAAATTAGATAGGGTAAATTTTTTAATAAAAATCATTCATATCTACATCATTCTAGTGGGTTGTATTCTAGAGGTCTCTGGTGGATTCCTCCGGACTCCACCCAAGTTGGATTGGGCCGCATTCCGTGGACCAATCAGACCACCAACGGAACCACCACCTTGAGGTGATTTTTTCCTTCCCTCTCTATTTGTTTCATGCATACATTCATCACGATGCATTGAGGACAATGCATGAGATAAGTGTGGGGGAGGGTTTACTAACGTAAAGTTTTTTTTAGATTTTCTTTCTTTTACACTTCTTTTAGGATATTTTTAGAAATCTTCCCTTTTGTATAGGAATTTTTTTCTTTCTTTAAAAACTTTTTGAAATAAGAGACAAAGTTTGGTCTATTTTTAAGAAAATTAAGATGATCTTAGAAATTAAGAAAGCCTTAATTATAACATCTTAAACCTAGTCAAAATAATAGATCTTGTTTAAAATTATAGGTTAAGTATAAAAAAATGGGAAGATAATTTTATCTTGAATTTGTTGCCTTAGATAGTATGCACTTCACACTTACACAATTTTTGGGATGGAAACAAAGACCTAAAATGCCATAAAGTAAAAATAAATAAAAAGAAAAAGAAAGCATCACTTATTAAGCTGGATAATTATGCCTCAAGAAGCATGATTATTCACGCCTAACGGTGGTAAAAAAAAAAACAAATAATCCCTCTTAGTTTTGTGGCCTTGTTTACTTGAGTTCTTAAACTCGAGGGATGTTTTCTCATCTGATGCCCTAAAACCGTCTGGTCTGGGAGTCATCGGTTATAGGCTCGCTACATGGGTGAACTAGAAAGCCTAAGAAAACTAAGGGAAGAGAAAAGAAGAAAAAGAAAGAATATATATATATATAAATGGCTTGATGTTTGGAGTTGAAATCCCAGAAATCTTCACCATCACAAAGTGCATATTATCTAGGTTTTATGAAAGATAAAATATTTAATCCAATTTTGACTTCTTACCTTAATTGAAGACAAGATCTTGCATAGAGACTAAGTTTAAGAAAGAATGATTTTTGGTGGACTTATGACCTTAGATCGCTTATATTTTTGCAAAAATATTTTGTCTCTCCTTCAAAATGTGTTTCAAAATACTAACATTTGTCTTCTTTCTTTATGGATTTTGTGGATGCAGTCCGCTGAAAACCCTCAGGAGACAACACTCCTCCTCTAGGGTAACCTAGAGGTTTAACGGCTTGTTGCACACGCTCAGTGCAATTGCGTCACCTGCAAAAGTGGTGTAATAACATTTGTAGTATAGTTTTTCTTTTCTTGTTTTGCTCGGGACGAGCAAAAGATAAGTGTGGGGGTGTGATTAGTTTACGATTATGCATTATTATATCACATTTTCCCACCATTTTATGAATAAATTGTCAGTCTAAACCGTGTTTTGGTCTCTATTGTACGTAAATCAAGAGTTCAAGGGTAAAGGAGTAATAAGAGCTTAATTAAACCCCTTTTAGGGTAATTAATCCCGAATTTCATGGAGGCCAAGCAAGGGATCATCTAGAAGATACAATGAACCTAGACTCTTACGCGCGTCAGACGAATATTCGGGCAAAATTACCAGAAAAGAAATATACCAAGAAGACCCTGGAAGCCCGAGGAAGCATCGCACCAAAACCAGGGACTTTTGTCCCTGATATTGCCGCGAAAACGCGGCAATTGCCGCATTTCCGCGGCAATGGAGTGGAGCCACTCGTCGATTTTCGACGCGTGGCCCCATCTCGTCTTCCGGAGGGTTCCTAAGCCTATATATACCCCCGTATTTGGCCAAAACGTGAGAGCTTTTCATTTTTAGGAGTAGGTTCTGATTTTCTCTATGTTTTAGGTTAGTGTAAGTAGGTGCTGTTCATTTCATTTATCTTATATTTTCTCTTCTTTTTAGATCTTGTAGTAGGGGTGAGAGATTCGGAGAGAGAGATAGAGAGGGATTGATGTAATAGATGGTGACAGTCTATGTAAAGGTGCCTCCTTTCTTCTCCAATGTAATCTCCTTCATCTTCTACATGTTGCTTGGCTAACTTTTCTTCTCATGGCAATCTAACTACTAATCACTAACCATCTAACCACTTACTTGATAATCCACATGAATCGGGTAGCCTCTATAAGGCCTTGTTCTTGCAAGAGCCATTGATGGCTCATGATGATGGGTTCTAACATCTAACTTGCTAACCAAGCTAACTCTCTTTTATTTCATGCTTTCTTTCAATGGTTTGATGATCTAATGTTTGTATTAGCTTACTCTTGATGCAAGTTTGAATGTGAAGAACCATCTCATTTGCCATGTTTTGTATCGTCTCTTGAAGCCAAGGATTAGTGATGGCCGAGGATCAAATGTGAGACAACTATCATTAAGAGGTTAGCATGGTTAGTAGATCAATTAGTAGTTAGTAGCCATGAGTTTTCTTTTATCTTGCTTTAAAAACTATTTTCAAAGTATCATTTTCATCGTTGTTTTCACCGCTTTCTTTGTTTGTCTTTGTTTTCATTTTCTTTACTACAAGCTTCTTCTTCTTTTCTATTTCATTTTCCAAACCACTTCTCTTTTGTTTTCTTCACCGTTTTCATCGCCTCCTCACCTACCACATGCTTGTTTTCCTTTTCTTTTCTTTTCATTTCTTTTAACAAAGAAGAACTGTTAACAAACAACGTGAATAAAAACTGTCAATGCTTCTATCGCCTCCCTTCCCTGTGGATTCGACCGTTGAGCCAATGCTATAACGAAAGTATCGAGGGTACATTAGCACATGCGAGCTTTTATATTGATTTCACAAAATACACACTTTTGAGTGCTAGTTTCCCCCCGAACAATTAGGCATGTCAATGGGTCGGGTATAGACCTAGACCTGACCATAATGAACCTGATTAGAGGGGATGGGACCCTATGTCCTGAACCCAAATCTGAATCGGAGCCGGACCCATTTACCCGATTAGTAAATTGGTTGGGTCTTGTTTTACTTGAACCATACACTATTTTACCCTAACCCATTTAATTTTAATCCTAACCCTCTCACAGGTTTGCTCACTCTCTTTCTTGAGAGCTCTCTCCTCGCCACCACCCTTTCTGAGTCTCTCTCCTCTCGAGCTCTCTCTGTCTCCTCTCACCACCGTCCTCTCTCTCATCTCTCGTCTCTTTCTCAGCTCTCTAAGCCATGGATCCTCCCCCTTTCCTCACTCTCATTCTTTCAATCTCCACCTTCATCCTCGCGATCTCTCCTCCAACAACCTCACCAGTGTCGTCCCCACCTCCATCAACGTCCTCAGATCACGTGAATCTCTCAATCTCAACTCCAATTCCCTCGGTGGATGTCACGCCCCGCTTCCCAAAATACACACGACGAGAGTCGGCGACACATATACGCAAGAAAAATACCCCACATACTGTTGGCCCAGAGGCCCTTCACTCTTGTTTTGATGATGATTAACTCATGCAGTTATAGTTTACTAATAATCTTGTGATATTTAGTTTCAGATATTTGATCAAGATATTAGTAGGTGATTAGTTTCAACAAAGATGTTCTGGAGCTTTCACATGTAGATTCAAGAGCTCGCGCGTCAAGATCGCATCTAGTACTCAGTTGGAGTCAAGCTCGGTGGATCGTGTTTGGATCGAGTCGGCTTGGAGACAAGAAGACCACGGTTTTGAAAGTACACCTAGAGGGAGGTGAATATGTGTACGGCTAATCTAATGAACTAAATGCGAAAATTAAAACTAAATTGCAACTACAATTAATGCAACCAACGAGTGTAGCTGAATTTCCGGTGAAGAGATCTGGACTAACTCCTCTTGATTCCTCTGAATAAGAGTTGAGGCGCTATATGAAGCTCTTGTGGTTAAGCACAAGTGAGGCACATACAAACAAGCCAAGCATATAATTATGAATGATCAATATGAAATGATGTAAGGCACAAATTAAAGAGAGAGAGTTAGAGATACAATGGATCAATCGCTAACACACGGATATGTTTCGAGGTTCGAGCACACAGCTCTACGTCCCCGCCTTCACATAGAAGGATTTTCAACCCACTTGTCCATACAGGACTCCCACACAGGGAACCTCCATTGAGGATTTGGGGCAATACAATTACCGGGAGTACACAACTCCTCTCTCGATTACAAACACAACCTCTCACTAGAGGCTAGGCACAAAGCCACACAAATCAACCTCACAAATGAGGGAAAGGCACAAAGCCAATACAACCAATCAACCTCTCACTAGAGGGATAGGGCACAATGCCACCACTCCAAAATCAACCTCTACCCAAGAGGGATAGCACAAAGTAGGAGGGTTTACAACTTAGTGATCAAAAGACCACAAACCAATTCTTTTTCACAAAAACAAAGATCCTATAGAGAAGATAGAATGATATAGCTCAAATGTGGAGAAACAAAGTGTTTTGAACAAAGAAAATCACTTAGGAAATCTCCAAATAAATATAGAATTTTTAAACCAAAAATCAATTCCCAAAAGACTATTTTCTTTGAAATAAAAACACTTTAAAAACAATTGAAGATCAAATCTTTGAAGCTCTAAAACTCTTTTTAAAACTTGTAAAAACATTAGAGAATAGGAGAATTTTTGCTCTTGAAAGTCTTACACAAAACAGCCCACAAATGGGGTTTTTATAGCCCCTTTAAAAAAACTAGTCGTTGCAGTCAAATATGGTCAGAATTGACCATCCGGTCGACCGGCCAACGGTCGAAATTTGACCGTTGCCAACCACCGGTCGACCGCCCGGTCGACCGTCCTTACCCGAGAGTAAGGGGACTTCAGTCGGTCGACTGCACGGTCGACCGGCCAAACCCAATGGCCTTTGTGCACGTCTCGTGCACGTCCGGTTGACCGTTCCGGTTAACCGGCTCCTGGTCCGGTCGACCTGTTGGTCGACTGCCAGGGCCTGGCAGAAACAATTTAGGAACCGAGAAACTGGGTTTTTAATTCTCAAATAAATCCCATAAATTCTCTAAAAAAATTCACAAAAATAAGTTCAGTATAATACTTTGATAAACAAACATGTGTGAAAAAATTCAACGCATATTTCAAACAATTTGAGCCATAGTTGTGTTATGGAAATTTTATCGAAAACCAAAAACTGTATTTTCTAAAACTTGAATTTTTCAAATGGAAATCCGATTTTTTCAAAACTCATCCAAATACAAAAACATGATATTTAAACAACTTTTAAGCATGTGGTATATGGATATACTCCAATATACATATAAAGATATATATCAATATTTTTGATATTAAATCCGGAAATATGTTTTTGTTAAAATACAAAACCTAAATACATGAATAGGTTATCAAACTAAGTTTGTCTAAGATATGAAGCATACATATATATAGAACAAATCTAATACACATTAAACCATGTAAACTTGTTTTGAATATATCTATTCATGAAAATCAAGATTGGTTAAACCAAAAACCAAAACATGAAACGTGTGTGTGTTGTGAACTTGAGCATATCACACTATCTAGTCTTTGCAAATGGATCTAAAACAAAATCTAAACTATGTACCGAAGTCTACTTGACGAACTCCGTCTTCAAGCCAACTCGATCCAAACGTGATCCACCGAGCTTGACTCCAATGAGTGCTAGGTATGAACATTGACGCTCGGGCTCTTCAATCACTATGTGAAAGCTCCAAAATACCTTTGTTGAAGCTAATCACCTACTAATATCTTGGTTAAGTATCTTAAACTAAATATCACAAGATTATTAGTAAACATAACTGCATGAGTTAATCATCATCAAAACTAGAGTGGAAGGCCTTTGGGCCAACAATCTCCCCCTTTTTGATGATGACAAAACTCATAGAGTTATATATGCATGGATTAAAGTTAAGCTTCAAAGAAGCTCCCCTTAACTCATGCATAGCAATAAACAGAATATATGCAATGAATACTAAACATGGATATGCATCAATAGCATAAAAATAATGAAATGAACATGCTTTTGATACTAAACATGAAATACACATGCTCTTGATACCAAACTTTTAAAATAAATTCCTTTTCCTTTTTAAAATAAACTTGTTCTTAAATAAGCTTTTGATACCAATAAAAATTTCAATGAAAAAACTTAAGCTCTTGATACCAATTAAAGCCTCTTGATACCAATCAATAAAATAAAATTCTTAATACCAATTAGAAAGATAATCACTAAACAATAAACATGTACATAAACTCAAATACTTCTCCCCCTTTTTGTCAATCATCAACAAAGGGGTCAAAGAAAACAATATTCTCCACTTTTTGTCTTAAACAAAAAAAAATATCAATAAGGGGTGAACTCAAAACAAAACTTTCTTGATACCAATTGTAAGAAAAAATATATCAATTGAGTGCATCATGATATCAATAAAACAAAACATACCACTTGAAAGTACATAATGAAAGTACATAATGTGGTACATAAAACAAATATGGATTTAAATACCAATTGATACCAATTGTAAATAAATACCAATTAAATACCAATTGTAAGTAAATAAATCTAAAATTTTGATGTCAATAAAACATACCAATTTTAAGTAAACTTATAGATAATCTTGATACCAATTTGTAAAGATTAGTACCAATAGAAAGTAATTTTTCATTAAAAACATATGATACCAAAAATAATCAATATTCTTTTTCAATTATTTTTAACATAAGGTGTGGGAGTAGAATAACAAAACTAATTGAAAGGTGAAATATAAATTTTTCTCCCCCTTTATGAAATACCAAATAAAATGATACATAAGCTTGTATAAGATATCAATTGAAATATAATCAATTGAAATATAATAGTCATTTAAAATCAAGCTTCGCATAATCAAAATTTGTACTCAAAGATATAGAGATATAGTAAGCACAAATAAAACACATATATAAGTATACAAAAAGAATGTCAATAGTGATACCAATTGAAAAGATCCAATAATACCAATTGAAACACAATAAGATTAAGTGTATAACTCATATTACTTTCTACCCATTTCATGCACATGTTTAAAAAGATTTTCAATAATAAGCATATAAGGCATGGTCGCCCAACCAACCGCCCTTAAATGGGTAGGGTTTTCAAAAATAGGTTTGAAAATATAGTATGTTTGAAAAGCTCTACCACAATGAAGAATACGAACTAGTTTTAAGAAAAATTTGAAAACTAGTACGAAATCCTTCAAGCAAGAAATAAAACAAAATTATATTCCATGAAACATGAAAATCATCAAAACGATTTAATCTTCAAGGTATATGTATGTCATGTTCAAAATAAAGTATACATACATATCCAAACATAACGAGTCCACAAAAGTATATGCATGAACGCAAGTGGCTCAAGGATGTATATGTATATCTAATAGTTTAGACAAAATGGACATATACATGAAGTTAAACATAAACACGAAAAACATGTAAAATGGGGAATACAAGTCAAATGTATGAATTATCAAAATTAGACTATACTAGTACATCTAATGAGTACAAATGAGCGTTCAAGCACAAACATATAATGGTCTATTTGTGGCTTACTAGTTGTACAAGTATATATCCTAATTTTAATGAAAACTAACATCTAACCATGTAATCAAAACATGAAGCATAGAAGTCAAAAACAAAACTCATAAACATCCATATGATCAATATGTATATGCACATGCATTAGATCTAGGACATACACATTAGTTAAAAATAAAGTGAGAACACTAAATATAAATCCATATAAAACATGGGTGTCTCAAATAACTAAACATGTATATCACTAATCTAAATATCATGGCATATGACATACTAATCATGAAACATTAAAAAAAACATGCTAAAAATCAATGATAAGAAAAGCATGTAAAAATGAGGAGTAAGGGATAGTTACCAAAACCTAGAAGGCAACTTTACATGTCTCCAAAACAAGGTGGTCCTCCCACCAAACTCCTCTTGAAAGTGATGCATCCAAATTGTCCTCTTTAAGCTCGGAACGCATCCACCTCAAGGTACCGTCACTCTCACGTCATGCGAGAGCCCACACCTATATCAAATACAAAAGGGGTGGTCTTTGGTACCCATACTCTTTTGGGTCCATGGGGGTTAGTTCCTTTCCTAACCCAAACAAACTTATTTGCTAAATTAGAATCATTTATACGATCATAACAACATTTAGTAAGGTGGCCCTTACATTCACAATGTGTACAAGTGTACACATGAGCATACATAGTGTTGTGTACATAAACGTGCGAAGCACGTGTATGCGTGATTTGTGTGCATGCATAGAAGGAACTTGTTTCTTTCGAAACATAGATTCCAAACGTGTATGGTTCATGACACAATGGCTCAAAGTGGAGCCCAAACAATCCACACTCTTCTTTAACAAACAAATATCATTATCAATCCTAGAAGAAGAGGTGCATGTAATAAGTAAGCTAGGTGAAGTTACACTAGCATGGCAAATATGAGAATCTAAATCATTTTTCAAAGAAACATTTTTCTTTAAACAATCTTTTAATTCTTGTGAAATCAAGTCAATTTTGTTTTTCAAAGAATTATTCTCTTTTAATACAAAATCAAAATTTGAAGTTAAATTCTCATTTTTCTTCAAAATATATTCACAATCTTTTTTACTTTTCAAAATTTTATTTTCATTAAGAGTAAGATCAAGTTGGGATTTAAGTGAGTCAAGTTCACTCGAAATCTCATCCCTCTCTTGCAAAGCAATCTCTAGTTTAGAAGATAAATTTTTATTTTCTTCTTTAAACCAACACTTTCCTTTTTCAAAAGTTTGTATTTTGAAATCAAATTTTCACAATTTTTAGCAAGTTCATCATTCATGGCTTGTGCTTCTAAACACTCATTGCAATAGAAACTAGTGCTAGCATCTAGTTGAGTGTCCGAGTGTACCTCAAGGGAGTCATTCCCTTGGACCATGAAGCAACGTTCATAGGACTCGTCTCTTCTAGATCTCCTCATCTTATCGATAATCTTTGGTAGCTCGGGAGAAGTCAAAATGCTCCATACCGCAAAAGCCAAATCATAGCGAGAAAACACATAAATATTCTTTATGAAGAGATACTCTAAGTGCTTTTAGGGCTATTGCATTGGCCTCTATATGCTTGCTATCATTAGAGTAGGATTCCTTGGTAATGGCAAGGTAAACATGCAAGCCTAGGGCTTTTAAATGACAACTCATAAGAACCTTCCGTATGTCAAGTCTAGAGATATCAAACTTGGGAGGAACATCCATGAGTGCAAACTATATGTGTTCAAGTGCAAATGAAAAAGCTAGATTAGCTAACCAAGATCACACTCCTAGGTGGTTAAACCAAATATCGGGAGCGTAGGCTCTGATACCAATTGAAAGTACACCAGAGGGGGGTGAATAGGTGTACGACTAATCTAATGAACTAAATGCGGAAATTAAAACTAAATTGCAACTACACTTAATGCAACCAACGAGTGTAGCCGAATTCCGGTGAAGGGCTCTAGACTAACTCCTCTTGTTTCCTCTGAATAAGAGTTGAGGCGCTATATGAAGCTCTCGTGATTAAGCACAAGTGAGGCACACACAAACAAGCTAAGCATATAATTATGAATGATCAATATGAAATGATGCAAGGCACAAAGTAAAGAGAGAGAGTTAGAGAGACAATGGATCAATCGCTAACACACGGATATGTTTTGAGGTTCGATCACACAGCTCTACGTCCCCGCCTTCACACAGAAGGATTTCCAATCCACTTGTCCACACAGGACTCCCACACAGGGAGCCTCCACTGAGGATTTGGGGCAATACAATAACCGGAAGTACACAACTCCTCTCTCGATTACAAACACAACCTCTCACTAGAGGCTAGGCACAAAGCCACACAAATCAACCTCACAAATGAGGGATAGGCACAAAGCCTATACAACCAATCAACCTCTCACTAGAGGGATAGGGTACAAAGCCACCACTCCAAAATCAACCTCTACCCAAGAAGGATAGCACAAAGTAGGAGGGTTTACAACTTAGTGATCAAAAGACCACAAACCAATTTTTTTCCACAAAAACAAAGATCCTATAGAGAGGATAGAATGATATAGCTCAAGTGTGAAAAAATAAAGTGATTTTGAACAAAGAAAATCACTTGGGAAATCTCCAAATAAATATAGAATTTTTAAACAAAAAACCAATTCCCAAAAGACTATTTTTTTCGAAATAAAAACACTTTAAAAACAATTGAAGATCAAATCTTTGAAGCTCTAAAACTCTTTTTAAAACTTATAAAAACACTAGAGAATAGGAGAATTTTTGCTCTTGGAAGTCTTACACAAAACAGCCCACAAATGGGGTTTTTATAGCCCTTTTAAAAAAACTAGCCGTTGCAGTCAAATATGGTCAGAATTGACCATCCAGTCGACTGGCCAACGGTCGAAATTTGACCGTTGCCAACCACCGGTCGACCGCCCGGTCGACCGTCCTTACCCGAGAGTAAGGGGACTTCAGTCGGTCGACCGCACGGTCGATCGACCAAACCCAATGGCCTTTGTACACGTCTCGTGCACGTCCGGTCGACCGGCTCCTAGTCAGGTCGACCGGTCGGTCGACCGCCAGGGCCTGGCAGAAACAATTTAGGGACTGAGAAACTGGATTTTTAATTCTCAAATAAATTCCATAAATTCTCTAAAAAATCCACAAAAATAAGTTCAGTATAATACTTTGATAAACAAACATGTGTGAAAAAATTCAACGCATATTTCAAACAATTTGAACCATTTTTGTGTTATGAAATTTTACCGAAAATCAAAATCTGTATTTTCTAAAACTTGGATTTTTCAAATGGAAATCCGATTTTTCAAAACTCATCCAAATACAAATACATGATATTTAAACAACTTTTAAGCATGTGGTATATGGATATACTCCAATATACATATAAAGATATATATCAATGTTTTTGATATTAAATCCGAAAATATGTTTTTGTTAAAATACAAAACCTAAATACATGAATAGGTTATCAAACTAAGTTTGTCTAAGATATGAAGCATACATGCATATTGAACAAATCTAATACACATTAAACCATGTAAACTTGTTTTGAATCTATCTATTCATGAAAATCAAGATCAGTTAAACCGAAAACCAAAACATGAAACGTGTGTGTGTTGTGAACTTGAGCATATCACACTATCTAGTCTTTACAAATGGATCTAAAATAAAATCTAAACTATGTACCGAAGTCTACTTGACGAACTCCATATTCAAGCCAACTCGATCCAAACGTGATACCACTAAGTTTTGTAACCTTCCTTGTATTTGTTGGTATCCCTCTAGTGAAAGGTGATTGTGGAGGTTGTGGTTGTTTGTGTTGGTAACCCTCTAAGTGTAGAGGTGATTGTTGGAGTGTTGGCTTTGAGCCTTGTCCCTCTAGTGAGAGGTGATTGTTGTGGAGTTGTGGCTTTGAGCCTTATCCCTCTTGTGTGAGGTCGATCATTGTTTGGCTAAGTTCCCATCCCTCTAAGTGTAGAGGTGATTTGTGTTGTGCTTTGCCTCTTGTGTAAAGGTTGTATTGTTAGAGAAAGGAGCTGTGTACTCTCAATTTGTATTACCCAAATCCTCAGTGGAAGTTCCCTGTGTAAGAAGTCCTGTGTGGACAATATAGTGAAAATCCTTCTGTGTGAAGGCGGGGACGTAGAGCAGTGGCTCGAACCACGAAACATATCTTGTTTTTTGCGATTGATTCACTATCTCTTAACTCTCTCTCATTGAGTATTACATCATATTGTTCATATCATATATATACTTGGGTTTGATTGTGTGCCATACTTGTGTTAAACCAAGAGAGTTTTACATAGCACCTCAACTCTTATTTAGAGAAATTTAGAGGAGATAGTCCAGAGCCCTTCACTGGGAATTCGGCTGCACTATTTGGTTACACTAAGTGTATTGCAATTTATTTTAATTTCGTATCATTTGTTATTAGATTAGCCTTACACCTATTCACCCCCCTCTAGGTGTACTTTCAATTGGTATCAGAGCCTACGCTCCTGATATTAGGTGTAAGCACCTAGGAGTGAGATCTTAGTTTACTAATCTAGTATTTGCATCTGCACACTTATTTGTTCACACACACTCATGGATTACCTTGCCCCTCCCACATTTAACATCGATATGTGGAAGTTTAAAATGAGTATGTATCTCAAGACCCTAGGAATGCATGTTTACCTTGCCGCTACCAAGAAATCTTATCTTGTAATAGCTGTAGCACCCCGTTCCCGGGATACGTACCCAGATACGTGTCCCGTCTTTTTCGATCATGTTATTACAATTTCTTTTAATATTAGTTTTTAAGTTGTGATCTCTCATATTATTGAGTATCAGATCTGGATTCTCAGATCTACTGTAAGTCCTGACTCAGACCGGGAACCCGATACAAACCAGTAGCCTGATTTGACTTTCTGGTAGTCTGATTTGACCGATTTCAGTTTCAGAGACTATTTTCTAATATTTTAGATTTTTCATGATTTTCTAAAATTTTCCGAAATTTTTCTGCAAAATCTCCAAAACCGGTGTCGGTCGGCATTGCTGACTGATTCCCGAATTTTTAGCTTTCAAATGGGATTGAATTTTCAAAATCAGATTTCACAATACATCTTAGAATATCATTTTTTAGCTAAAACCATTTTTTGAGATTTTTCAAAATTTATCAAAATTTGATCGAATCTGGTGTCGGGCCGGTATCGCCGGAAGATTCCGAGATTTTTATTTTGAAAATTACATTATATTTTTCGAAACCGATTTCACCGAATATCTTAGAATAATATTTTCTATTTTTGAGAATTTTTCGGAAGGATTCTGAAACAGTTAAATTTTCGCCTTATTAAAATAATAATATAATTTGCGGTTCTTTTCTTTTCTAGCTTTTCCGTCTCAACTCCTCTACTTATTACTCCCAGAATATTTTATCAATTTTATTATTTAATAAAATATTTATTTATAAATTTTTAACTATTTCTTTTCATTTCTTTTAAATTTTCTAATTTCTTTTCATTTTCTTTCTTTTTCTTCTTTTCTTTTCTTCTCCTCCACTCCACCTCTTCTCCCACGCCAAAGAAAACACAGCAGCGGCAGCAGGGCATGGGCTGAGCACCATTCCCTCCCACTCCATCTCCTTTCATCATTTCAAATTACCTTTTCCCTTTTCTTCTCCACTTAAATCACCTCCCTTCTTTCCATTTCATTTCATTCTCATCTTCAACCCACCAACACCCACTCACGCATCCACACCACCACCGCCTCCACCGTCACCACCGCCGCTCAAGCCGCCGCCCAAGCCGCCGCCACCGCAACCCCCATCACCCCACCACCCTCCTCCACTTCCATCAACCCCAAATTCCACCTCCTCCTCTTCAATTCAACCCAAAACCCATCACCATTCACCTTCATCTTCTCCAAAATTCCCATCACCACCATCAAATCCCAACTCCAACCAACTCATCACCACCTCCTCCACCTCCTCTAACTCCCCAACACCACCAAACATCACCACCACCACCACAACCACCACCACCACCCACTACCACCATCTCCACACAACAACAACAACAACAACAACCAACCCACCACCCTCCCTCTCCCCACCAGCGCGCGCGCGGCCTTCCCGGTGCCGTCGCCGCCGCCGCCAGGCCGGCCGGCCACCGCCGGCGGCCGGCCACCCCCACTCCCACCTCTATTCCTTTTCTTTTCCTTTCTTTCTTTCTTTCTTTCTTCTTTTCTTTCTTCCTTTTCTTTTCATTTCTCCCCTAAATAAACTAACTTTCTCTCTTTCCTAAAATACCCCCACTTCATTCCAAAAACTACTTCACTCTATTTACTTCAATACCCTCCTCCTTTAAATCCCAAATTTATTTCTAAAAAACACTCATTTTCCCTCTCTTTTTCCTATAACTTTCTCTCTCCTCTCTCTCTCCTCTCTCATTCCCTCTCTAATATTATATAAATATTTATAATTATATATTTTAATATATTATTGTGGGCTAGAGGTTTACTCGAATGGTTCGCCGATTTCTGGACTTTAACCGGTATTTTACCCCGGTTTCAGGCGAGTACAATTTCTTTTAACATGCATCTATTTTATCATTATGCTAATACATTTCCTGTATTGCTATATGCTTTGCTATTACCTTTATGTGCCTAGTCATTGCCACTGTAACTTTTTACACCGGTATGCTATATTTGACATATGATACTTGACACCAGTACTTACCATGCTATATTTGACCCATGATACCGGTCACCAGTAATTGCCATGCTATGTTTGACCCATGATATCTGACACTGATACTTGTCATGCTATACTTATTACTTGATATCAGATACCTATTTGTCATACTATACTTAACACTTAATATATGACACCGGTACTAGCCATGCTATATTTGATATATGATATTTGAGACCAGTACTTGCCATGTTATATTTGACACATGACACCGGATATTGGTACTTGCCATGCTATATTTGACACTTGATATATGACACTGGTATTTGACATGCTATATTTGCCACCTGACATATATAACACCTGACACCTGACATCTGGCACCTGTATTACCTGGCATATTCATGATTACTATGTGACCAGACATCTGGCACTCCTGTACTCCTGTATCTCCTGAACTCCTGAACTCCTGTACTCCTGAACCCCTGAAAAAGGGTGACTCTTGATATTATACTCCTGTTTTCATAAGTTGGAAAATCATGGTTATACTGCATACACTTGTGGACATTATCTTTGGGCAATATAATAATAAAAATATTCAACTTACACTGGGTGGGGGAAACTGATGGAAACCGGTTGATGTCATATTTATAATGGATATTTCTGAAGTGTCGTGTGGGGCGCGTAATGATAAGTCCCCGGAAGCAGTAGCCTGAATCTGAAGTGTCGTGTGGGGCGCGTAATGATAAGTCCCCAGAAGCAGCAGCCTGTACTCCTGAGCTAGTCCGAGCTGAGACGGGACCCACTATAAATATGAGCCATCAGATTTATCAGTTTTTAAATAATAACTCGTCTTATTCATAAGTGGATGTATGTGTGCCGGTTAGCACATACAAAAGCATATGAATCGGATGAATAACATAAAACAACCAAACAGTAATAATGTCAGGAACGTGTGATATTTGGTCTCTCCTTTGTTCGGGTTCTGGTACTCACATATCAGACTCGGGTAAGTTCTACAGAGTGTGAACTTTAGTATGGACTATCGGTGATGTGAGACGCTGGTAGGGAGGCGATTGAAATATCAGATGGTACTGACTATTATTATTGGATTAATTAAAATGCAATACCTTTATATTCTCCACTTGCAGTATTATGTTCTGAGTTGACACCCTGCATTATGACATATGATATATGTGGCACAAGGATTACTACTGACATACTCTAGTTCTGTTACCCTGAGGGCAACTCAAGTTGTATGAACACAGATGATGGTGACCCCGGATATGTGGTATATAGATAAGGGTTTCCTTATTTGGATTATCCCCTTGACGTATCACTCCATGAATCCATAATCTGAGCTTATGCAACTAAGATTGTCCATACTTATTTATTGCGTGTTTAGTGCATTTATCACATGTTGCCATATTTTGTCGCATGAGTATGTGTACCTTTGCTCTCTATACCGCTTTTCATGCATGTTTTCCGATTCAGATTTACTGATATACATGCATTTACTTGATCTCGGATTTACTGTCATTTTCCTTATATTACTTGTCATTTCCTGTATCGCATGCCTGGACCACATCACTTGATCATATACACGTGTGCCTGTTATGCACGCCATCTGGCTTTATTCTATGTACTCGCTGGGGTTGCTAACAACCCTGGATTCTCATGTTCAGATCCTGGAGTTTAGACCTTAGCCTTACTATACCTGATCAGAGTGGCGCAGCGGGAGCGTGGATTAGCGGTTGCCTATCCAGACCCTCTTCCTTCCCGCCTTTTCTTGATCGGCTCGCGAGATTTTCATCTTACTACTCGTGAGTACTTTTCAGTATTTCATATTGTGCATCCTATTTTTGTGCTTCTTAGTAATCATATATTCTTCAGATATTATATCATGCCTTGTGATAACTGTGTACTGGTGTTATTATTGCTGGATTGTATATTACCACTGTGCTTCCGTACTCTGACTCCTGCCTGTATTGATGCTTAGCGTATATACGTTAGGGTATTTCCGACCTGCGTATATACGTCGCAGTAATGTCTCTGTACCCTCCGGATCAGGGCGTTACAATAGCAAACATATAGAGGCCAATGCACGAGTCCTAGAGGAACTTAGGAGCACTCTAAGTAAAGAATATCTTTCTATGGTTTCTCATTGTGATTCCGCCTTTGCAATGTGGAACGCCTTGACCTCTCCAAAGCTTCAAACGTCAAAAATTATGGAGAAGGAATCTAGTGGAGACGAGTCCGACCAACATTGCTACATGGTCCAAGGGAATGACTCCCTTGAGGTAAATTAGGAAACTCAACTAGATGATTGTGCTAGTTCTTTCGGCTATGATTATGTTGATAATGATACTTTAAATGAAGAACTATCTATTGTTTGTGAAAACTTTTTAGAAAAATACCAACTCTTGAAAAAGAGAAGTCTTAAACTAAAAGAAGAGAATAAGGATTTGTTTTTTCAAAATTAACATGACTTTGCAAGAGAGAGATGAGATTTCAAATGGAAGAGACTCTTTGAAATTCCAACTTGAATTTGCTCTAATGAAAATAAAATCTTAAAAGGTAAAAATGATTGTGACATTGTGTTGAAGAAAAATAAGACTTTGACTTCAAAACATGATTTTGTTGTAAAAGAAAGTAATCTTTGAAAAACAAAATTGCCTCTATTTCAAAAGAACTAGATTTAGTTTCTAAGAAAAATATTTCATTGGAAAATGATATTGACTCGCATGTTTGCCATACTCCATTATCTAGCATACCTATTGTATGCTCCACGTCTTCTTTTACTATTGAAAATGATATAATTATGTTAAAGAAGAGTGTTGATTATTTGGGCTCCACTTGGAGCCATTGTGCCATGAACCACATAATATTGGAATCCATGTTTCGCAAGAAACATGCTCCTCACATGCTGCACACCATACACAGCATACACATGCTCATCATGCTTACACACATGATTCAAAGTATGCTCATGTGTACACTTGTACACATTGTGGACGTAAGGGCCACCTTGCAAAGTTTTTTTATGATAGAGTACTTAATGTAAATTTTGCAAATTTGTTTGGGTTAGGAAAGGTACTAACTTCCATGGACCAAATAGAGATGGGTACCAAAATTCACCCCTATTGTATTTGATGTAGGTGTGGGCTCTCGCTTGACGTGAGAGCATTGATGCCTTGAGGTGAATGCGTTCCGAGCTAAAGGGTGCAATTCTGGATCATCACTTTCAAGGGAAGTTTGATGGGACCACTATGGTTTGGAGATATAGAGATGAGCCCTCTTAGTTTTGGTAACTATCTCTAACTCCTTATTTGTTTACATGCTTTCATTTTTTGATTTTTTGCATGTCATGTTTTAATGCTCATTATGTTGTATGCCATGATAATTAGTCCTATAACATACATGTATAGTAATTGAGATACACTCATGTTTATATAGATTATTATTTTTTTATTCTCACTTTAGTTTAACTATTGTGTATATCATGGCTCTAAACATGTGCATTTAGCCCAATGATCATATTGGTTTATATTTTGTTTTATGCTTCATGTTTTGATTACATGTTTAAATGTAACATTCACTAAAACTTGTGTATATACTTGTACAACTAGTGAGCCACAAATTGATTATTATATGTTTATGTTTAATTGCTCATTTGTAACCATTAGATGTACTAGTATAGCCTAGTTTTGATGATTCGTGCATTTGACTTATATTCTCCATTTTTGTACATGTTTTGTATTTAGCTTGATGTATATGTCTATTTTATCTAAAACTATTGGATATACATGTATACCCTTGAGTCATTTGCGTTTCATGCAAAATTTCTTTATATAGACTCAATTGTGTTTGAATATGTATGTATACTTCTAGTTTAGACATAACATACTTATACTTTGAAGTTTGAATTATTTTAGTGAAAATTAAATTTTCATGTTTTTCATGTTTACAAAGAAATTTCTTTGAGCTTCATTGCCTAGTTCTATGATCATGCTTTTCACATGACTCTTGTACGCTCACATTATTTTGAGTTTACTCATTACTTTGTTTTATGAGTATCTTGTTGAGCTTTATATATCTTGAGTGTCTATTTTGTATAAATGCATGCTTCATGAAGTATATGATTTGGTTTCATGTTTTGAAGAATCTATAACTAGTTATTTCAAATTTTCTTAAACTAGTTCATGTTCTTCATTTTGGTAGAGTTTTCAAACGTATTAAACTATTTTCAAATCCTATTTTTAAAAACCCCTTCCTTCCAAGGGCGGACGGTTGGGCGACCATGCCTTGTGAGCCTAATTGAAAATCTTTTTAACATGTGCATGAAAGGGAGGTAATTATGAGTTATACATTTAATTCTCATCATATTTTCAGTTGGTATCTCAATTGATATTTTTTTGTATACTCATAGTTTTCTATATATGTATGCTTCAAACTTCAAATAGTATCAATTTTGATTGATATTTATATTTTCATATATATATATGTGATTTGATTGTACTTACTATATCTTTACATCTTAAAACACAAATTATATTTATACTAAGCTTTATTTACTCCTTAATGTCAATTATTTTTAATTGGTATCTTATACAAGCTTATGCATGATTTTTATTGGTATTTCATAAAGGGGGAGAAAATTCATATTTTATCCTTCAATTGGTATCTTTCAATCGAGTTTATATTCAATTGATATCTTACTCCCATTTTTTATGATGAAAAATTCTTTATTTTGATATATACTAACATTTTCAATATTTATATTATGTTTTATTTTAGATTGGTATCTATATTGATATAAGTTATGCTTACCTAAATCAATTTGATTTTTACTTTCAATTGGTATCAAAAATTTACAAGACATCTTTTTTTGGTATCAAGTTACCTTAAAATTGATTGTTACTTTGAATTGGTATCACGATTTTCTATATATATATTTCAATTGGTATCAAAAACATACAATATTTCACGTTCTGTTGATATCAAAATTACAAGACATTTTAAATTGGTATCAAGATATTTTCAATTGGTATCTTTTAGTATCTTAAAATTTTTTATTTACTTTCAATTGGTATCTTCAAAATATTTTATTTATTTTCAATTGGTATCATAAATTGGTATCATGATGTTTTGATGTATACCTTTATCATAAATTGATATATTTTTCAATAGGTATCATAATATTTTATTTGTATTACTTATATACAAGGGAAGCTTAACATCTTCTCTATATATAGATTCATGTTGAGTGTATTTCATATTGAAGTGATTGACTTTTCTTAGGTATGTAGTACATGTGTGTAGTAGGAGCTTCACGTCTCCTTTTATACATTGTATATTATGCTTTATGTGGTTAGGGTTTAGTCATCTCTTTTCATGTAAATTCATGTATGCAGGGGGAGTTAATTTAACGTCTCTCCTCTTCATGAATATATATATATATATATATATATATATATATATATATATATATATATATATATATATATATATATATATATATATATATATATATATATCACACACACATATATATCTTTATTGTTTAATTTGTTTTCACCCCTTTGTTGATGATTGACAAAAAGGGGGAGAGAAATTCGGAGAATGGTTTTGAGTTTATATGCATGTTTAGAAAAAGGGGGAGAATGACTTTGAACTTTTTATGCATGTTTTTAGAAATTGATATCATATATGCATGTTTATTTTTACAATTGGTATCGAGCATATATGTTTTTATTTACGCAAAAGGGGAGAAGCATTCTTCACTTATGCATGTTTGTGTTGAACATTCATTGCATATCTTTATGTTTATTGGTATGCATGAGTTAAAGGAGAGCTTCTATAAAGTTTAACTTTAATCCATGCATATATAACTCCATGAGTTTTGTCATCATCAAAAAGGGGGAGATTGTTGGCCCAGAGGCCCTTCACTCTAGTTTTGATGATGATTAACTTATGTAGTTATAGTTTACTAATAATCTTGTGATATTTAGTTTTAGATATTTGATCAAGATATTAGTAGGTAATTAGATTCAACAAAGGTATTTTGGAGCTTTCACATGTAGATTTAAGAGCTCGCACGTCAAGATCGCATCTAGTACTCGGTTGGAGTCAAGCTCGGTGGATCGTGTTTGGATCGAGTCAGCTTGGAGACAAGAAGACCTCAGTTTGTGTTTAGTATGTTTAGATCATTGTAAATATTAGATAGTGTTGATATGCTCAAGTTCACATACACACACAAGTTTTAAGTTTATTAGTTTTTGATTTTTGGTTTAACCGATTTTGGTTTTCATGTCAAAAATATAGATATAAATCTTTACATGTATATTGGATTCTATCCCTATACAATATGCTTCTAAAATGTCTCAATATCATGTTTTTGTATTTACATGAGTTTTGGAGAAAACGAAGTTTGGAAAATACAAATTTTGTTTAAAGTCAAAATTTCAATATCACAAAAATGGTTTAAATTGTTTATAATATGTGTTGAATTTTTGTCACACATATTTATATTTCAAAGATCTTACAAGAACTTATTTTTGTGGAATTTATGTGATTTTATGGGATTTATTTGAAATTAAAAAGACAAGTTTTCTATCCTATAATCCCAGCCAGACACACTGCCGGTCGACCGAACCAGTTGTCGGTCGACAGCTCCGGTCGACCGATGTGTACGAGGACGTGCACATGGCTAGCCAGCTTGGCCGGTCGACCGCGCGGTCGATCGACTGACTGCACCCCACTCTCGGGTGGGGGCCGGTCGACCGGGTGGTCGACCGTTGCCTTCGGCCCGGTCGACCGGGCAATCGACCGGAGGCACAACGGTCATAAAAATGACCGTTGGCCGGTCGACCGGGTGGTCGACCGACAGCAGATTTTTTCTGCTGTCTTGGCCCAACGATTAATTTTTTGGAATGGCTATAAATACCCATTCTTTTGGGCTGTTTTGATTAATAATTTCAAGAGCAAAAATTTCTATCTTCTTAAGTGTTTTAGTTACAAGTTTTAAAAGATTTTTTGGGTTTAAAGCTTCTATCTTTATTGTTTTTAAAGTGTTGAAAAAATTAAAGAAAAATAGTGTATTGAGAATTGGTTTTTGATCTTTATTTCAACATCTATCTTGTGATTTTTTCAAGTATTTTTCTTTATTGTTTTCATTTCCAAACACTTTACATTCTCACACTTGAGCTATCTATCATCCTATCTATTAGGATCTTGTTTTGTGAGAAAAATTTGGTTTGTGGTTGTTGATACCACCAAGTGTTGTAACATTCCTTGTATTTGTTGGTATCCCTCTAGTGAGAGGTGATTGTGGAGGTTGTGGTTATTGTGTTGGTATCCCTCTAAGTGTAGAGGTGATTGTTGGAGTGTTGGCTTTGAGCCTTGTCCCTCTAGTGAGAGGTGATTGTTGTGGAGTTGTGGCTTTGAACCTTATCCCTCTTGTGTGAGGTCGATCATTGTTTGGCTAAGTGCCCATCCCTCTAAGTGTAGAGGTGATTTGTATTTTGCTTTACCTCTTGTGTAGAGATTGTATTATTGGAGAGATGAGTTGTGTACTCCCGGTTTGTATTACCCAAATCTTCAGTGGAGGTTCCCTGTGTAGGAAGTCCTGTGTGAATGATATAGTAGAAATCTTTCTGTGTGAAGGCGAAGACGTAGAGTAGTGGCTCGAACCTTGAAACATATATTGTTGTTTGTGATTGATCCATTATCTCTTAACTCTCTCTCTCTCATTGAGCATTGCATCATATTGCTCATATTATATATATGCTTGGGTTTGATTATGTGGAATACTTGTGTTAAACCAAGAGAGCTTTACATAACACCTCAACTCTTATTTAGAGGAATTTAGAGGAGACAGTCCGGAGCCCTTCACCAGGAATTCGGCTACACTCTTTGGTTACACTAAGTGTGTTGCAATTTGTTTTAATTTCGCATCATTTGTTATTAGACTAGCCTTACACCTATTCACCCCCCTCTAGGTGTACTTTCACATACATGCGCTAAGCCTTAACTAACCTAGAACAAGCTATAAAAATCTACTAAAATGTAAAATCTACTAAAATGAATCATGATCACTACAATACTAAATATCGATGTCCACACATGATAACACATGAAATAAAAAATGGAATAGAAGGTAAGACTGATATATAGGAATCAAAGAATAATCGCAGGAATAAGGGAAGACAAGAGGGATAAGGATACTACTAGAATCAGAAAGAGAGAAACTCCAGCTTCTCGCGATGCGTACGAGCTCAACAAACACCTGAACAATATAAGAAAGTGTCCAATATCTGGACGTACAAATCCAGAGTCATCAGAAAGTGACCCAGTGAGTGTGTGTGTAAATGAGAAGTGCTCGTGCATATAAACAGTGTGTGCATATATCACAATATGATAAACTGTAAATAGAAGATAAATAAATAACATCATAAACTATAAATAAGAGATATCCGAATAATCAATATCATGAAAGAGGCTACAAATAAAAGATGACTTATACAACTGTAAAACAAACAACTAATAACAAGGTGTGTAACCTAACATATGTCACTAGTCTGGTTGGTCATTATTAACTTAACTAATGTAGTACTTAGCTGCGTTTCATACCACAGTCATTTTCCCACATATCGAACAAATGTTATCGTTGTTATAACTGCCTGCCAATATAGTGCAAGTGTTTTGGAAGGGTACCATGTGTGCTCGGTACCACAGTCTAACACCTCTGGAGTTGAACAGGATAAACCATAAGGCTCTAATAACTGAAGACCACAGCCCCACACAAAAAAGACAACTAGTGTGGCGTCATAATTCAGGCATTGTCCTGACAACTGACAACTGAATAGGTAGCCAATACTACCTTGGTTCCCATGGTGAAACCCACAACTCGGTATCAAAATAAATCCTCCCAAATACACAACATGCATTATCAGACTATTACTCCAGTTCTTCGGGTTATGGTATCATTTATTAACAGGCACTATATGAGTTATTATTAAACGTGATTTAGTAACTGGATATCTCCAACGAATGATGATGTCAATAATAGCTGATAATTGAACATTTAATAACTTAGAACTATTATCTGACAACTGAATAGCTATTACTGACATCAAATGGAGAACACTGGAGCAATAAAGTCACTAATCATAACTGGGTCACATACAAGATCAAGTCCAGTCTCAGGTATACTACAACTAATCCAAGGTCAAAAGTGACAAATAGCAACACATGAAATGACGCAGCTTATTGATGTCTCATGAAGTGATATAGGTAATTAAACTGGTAAAATAAATCAGACGGTCACATGAAATGATGAAAGTAACATGTAAACGCACACCGACAATGATAAATACACAATAACAAACAATCACATGACATGGCGCGGTTTTTGAACCGAATCGCTGTCTGATCTTCACTGAACGAATCGGTACTGATCTACAGATCTTCCCATGTATCGGTCCTCGAATCGCTATAGTATCAGGTTTATAACGGGCACAACTCCGAATCTTCCATTACCGAGTTCAGATCGCACAAACAAGTCCAAAATGCTATAACACAATGAAACACACAGAGAGGAAGGAAAATCAACACATACACCTAATACATTCACACATGTACAAGTACACCATAAGTGCATACACCCACGGGTGCACCCACATACATACACATATACGGGTACATATGATATATATACATACACACTAATAATCATGCAGACATACACATACACACTTATATACATACATGCATATATATACTTATATACTCACATTTAAATACACATACCTACACTCTCATATACATACACATATAGATGTTGGCCCAAAGGCCTATCACTCTAGTTTTGATGATGATCAACTCATGTAGTTATGGTACTAATGATCTTGTGTTTAATTAGTTTCAGATTTGTGATCAAGATCTTAGTAGGTGTGTAGCTTCAACAAAGGATTTAAAGTCAATTTTAGAGCTAGCACGGTTTGATTCAAGAGCTTGTGCATCAAGACCACATCAAGTACTCAAGAGGAGTCTAGCTCTATGGATCGTGTTTGGACCAAGTCAAGAAGATGAGAAGACTTCAAGTGAAGACTTCAAGATCAAGACTTGAGTCTAGGTTTGTTTTTATAAGATTTTGTTTTCAGATAAAATGTAAAGGATAGAATAGTTGGTGGATTACTCAAGTTACCATATACACACACACTCTTGATTTACATGAGTTTTCATAAAAAGAATTTTATTTTGAAAAAATACAAAAGAGTTTTCTTTTAGAAAAATACAGGTTTGTTTTTTTGGAATTCAAAGTATATATGTTTTAACCAAAACCAAATTTAGAGCTTAATGTCCAAAATATAGATATTTCATCATATATGTGTAGTGGATCATATCCATACACTCTATGCTTTAAAAGAGTTTAAAATATCTTATTTTTGCATTTGGAGAAGTTTTGGAAAAACCAATTTTGAAAAAAATACAGTTTTCGTTTTTAGCCAAATTTTCAAGTTACAAAAATAGTTCAAATTGTTTGTAACATGTCTTGATTTTACTCAAGCATGTTTGATTATCAAAGTATAATGTTAAAACTATTTTTGTAGATTTTTCATAATTTTATGGGATTTTATTTTTGCTAAAAAGTCAACATTTTTATCCCTATAATTTGTCTGGTCTGGCTTCTGCCGGTCGACCGGACCGGTCGACCGAGCTTGAAGTCGGTCGACCGACGTGCACAAACGTGCACACCAGGACTGCTGGAGGGCCGGTCGACCGACCCCGGTCGACCGCAGAGAGCTTCTGCTCTCTTGAAAGCCCCGGTAGACCGGGCCGGTCGACCGGCAGAGAACTCTGTTCTCTGTTCCAGGCAGCGGTCGACCGGGCCGGTCGACGGACACCCCAACGGTCAGATTTCTGACCGTTGGCGGTCGACCGGGCCGGTCGACCGCCAGCCGCCTGGGCTGAAAAAATGCCCAACGGCTAGTTTTTTCTAGCCCTATATAAAGGGGGCTTTTGGGGCTGTTTTCTCTAAGATTTTTAAGTGGATTTTGCACCAGTTTTTCCTACTCTGTTAAGAGGTTTTCTCCACTTATTTTAGAGCCAATATTTCCAATTAAAAGGGGAGTTTATCAAGAGTGATTTTAAAAGTGATTTTCTTGAGTTTTCCTCCACCATTTCCATCCTTGTTTTCTCACACAACACTTGAGCTATCCATTGATATATTCATCCTATAGGAGTGTTATTGTGAGAGGATTTTAGGTGATCAAAGTGTTGTGATCACCAAAGTTCCATCTTTGCTTTGAGGAGGTGGGCGAGTGTGTTCGCGGTGCTTTCGAGTTTGTATGTGAACTCGGTGTTTGAGGTGCGGCCTCGGCGAACTAGTGGGCTTGCGGTGTGTACGGGACTAGAGAGTCCAAGGAGTTCAAGTGTGAACTCGTCTTGTAGGTGTTGCGGCACCTAGTGATCCGGTGGGATCAATTTTAGTGGAAATCCTTCAAGTGTTGAAGGCGGGGACGTAAAGCAAGTGTGCTCGAACCTCGAAACAAATCTCTCGTGTTTGCGATTGCTCACTCTCTATCTCTTACTCTTGTTTATATCTTGCATGCTTATATTGCTTTCATCTTTATATACTTGATATATATTTTGAGCTTAATTGTTATATGCTTGGGGGTTGTTTGCTAACACTTGTATTCAACCAAGAGAGCCAACGCGACACCTCAACTCTTATTTAGAGGAATCTTGAGGAGTTAGTCCAGAGCCCTTCACGGGAAATCCGGCTACACTCTTGTGTTATACGTGGTGTTTAGTTTAAATAGTTTTAGTTTGTATTAAATAGTTTTTAATTACATATTTAGTTCATTAGATTAGCTCATCACCTATTCACCTCCCCTCTAGGTGATTTACAATAAATCCTATGATACACATCAATAAACTCACCCACTCACATGGATATAAACAGAGGGAGAGGTGACTCACGCAATGGGGTGGAAGAAGTTGGCCGGCGAATGGCGAAGACGGTAGCCGCGGAGAGTGCCTACGGCTCAAGGATCTTGCCGGGGTGCGGGTGCATTCGCGCTCGCCGACGGTGATCAACAGTGATCCACGAAGAGGTGGGAGTGGTGCACCATGAAGTGGGGCTCGGTTGTGGGAGATGTTGGCTGAGGGTGGTGTATCTTTGTGGTTTGGTGTAGGTTTGTGTAGGGGGTGGCTGCCACGGAGCTCTGCTATGCGCGGCCATTGCCGAGGTGAGGGACTGGTGGCGCACCATGGAGGAAGTGGGCAGCCAAAGGAAGAGGGGGAACTCGAATGGCTGGATGTGTTGGCCTGAGGGCTGTGCGCACAGGGGAGGAAGGGGAGGAGAGAGGCACACGAGGGGGTGTTGTGAAGGAGGCTGTGCGTAGACGATAAGGGGAGTTGCATGGCAGGCCTTAGGAGGGGGCACGATGAATGATGCTTGATGCGGTTGGGGGTCTGTTTTGTAGCCATGCGGGGGATGGCTATGGCGGGCGGCGCAGCTATGTGGTAATCTCAGCATTGCAAAGGAGGAGATGATGGAGTTTATCGTGGGGTTCTGGGCTGAAGTGCGGCAAGGAGGAGGAGGAGGAGGAGATGCTTGCGCCTAGTCCAAGGAGGAGGTGGGTGCAGTCAAGAGATGGTGGTGTGCGGCGGCTGCTGTTGGGAGATGGAGGATTAGGGTTAATCTTAGGGTTTGGTTTAGAATTAGTGAAAGAAGATTATATAGGTAGAGAGAATTGAGTATTTGGGTAATGGGTAACGAGTATGGGCCATCGGGTATAGGCTAGGAGGGTAAAAGGATAGGAAACATAGAAATAGAAAAAAATACTACTACTAATATAAACACTAATATCAAAATAAATAAAACAATACTAATACTAATAATAATATTAATAACCATAATAGTTAACAATAATTATGATAATAATTATCAATGACAATGATAGTAATAAAAATAAGAGTAATAACAACAACAATAATAATAGTTAACAATACTAATAATAATAATTAAGAATAATAATAATAACAATAATACTAGTATTTAGTCATAATAAAATAATAATAAACTCCAATAAAAAATAATTAACAGTAGCTATAATAATACCAATACTAATTATATCACTAATAATAATTAACAATAACGAAACTAATAATACTAATAATGATAATTAACAATAATAATAACACTAGTAATAATAATAATAAATCATAATAAAACAATAATAGTAACAATTACTACTAATATAACCAATTAATATTAATAATATATAAAGCCAAATAATTATTTACGATCTCAAAATAATTTTGTGTATTTAATAATAATAGTCATGAACCAAGTTAATAAATAATAATAAAAAGAAATCAGTAAAAAAAATAAATGCTCAAAAAAAAATACAGTATTTTAAACTAGATATATTATACGATAGCTCTTCCCTGCTCGATCAGGGACCTGATTTACCTAAAAAACGTCTCCTTTTCATGTCACTCATTGTCTGGGTCAGTGTCAAACTCGATCAGGGAGTTGCTGGAGCTGACCCATTTGGATCTGAGCTCGAATCAGTTCAATGGCAGTCAGGCCTGGTCCTGGACCAGGGCGACCAGGGTACAAGCCTAGGGTCCAAGTCCAGGAGGGGCCCGAAATTTTTAACAAAAGTAATTAGTTGATAATTTGCTTTTCTAGCTGAGGTGACAGTGAGAACTCTAGATCGTGGATCTCACTGATCCATCTTTTCAATCGATCTCTACATTTCAATCATCATCGACCAGCGATGGCCAGAGCCCCTTGCTTCTAGGGCATCTGGCTCTGATCTGTGCATCTCTATGCACCCATGGATCTGCCAACAAGCATTTATCCAATCTCTAATGCTCACCTTTCCGCTCTGGAGCGTTCGCTCCCATCGATGGATCGTACGCAAGGTTCGATTTTCTTCAAATCGTATCAATCGTTCTTGATCTCTCCCAAGCTGGATTTATCTCTAAAAAAATCAGTTTTCATTTCTGTATTATTATGCATTTTATGATGTTGAGATCAGAGTGCTCAGTTACGTTAGATGAGAGTCCTTATCTATCATCATCAGAGTGTTAATGTTGAGGTCAGAGTGCTGACAAACCTAAAGTGGAAAAATTATAGAATTGTATGAAGGGAATTTGGAATATACTAAGATCAAAGGCTTGATTTTTAAGTTAAATGATCCTTAACCAGATATTCTATCGATCTTTAAATTGATTTGTCTTGCATTTGGATCATGTTATTAATATACCTACTTGTAGTAACTTTATTTGAGGGTTTTTATTCAATTTCCTAGTAGTATTTCAAAAACACAACTATTTCTAAATCATTTTATTCCATACTTGTTTCCTCGCTTGATGGTTTAATATTCTATTTTTAATATTGTGTAAAGAAAAGTTTTCAGTTTTTAAAACAAAATCATCTTATTTGTTTTACTTGAACACTCAAAGGAGACTTTGTGTTTTGCCTATGACTAGAGTGAGGTATTAAAACTTTCTTGAAAAAATTAAATAGTTGAGTTGAAGATTAGCAAGCCCGGGTCTTTTTCATAATTTAAATTATAACAAAACCACTCTCAAAACATTTTCTAAAAAATCATTTTCTCTAAAACTTTTTCCAAATTTTCAAATTTTTCTTTAAATCACTTATCTACTCTCCATTTTCTTTTCAAATTAAAAAAAATCAACACCAATATTTATTTTCAAACATGACATCAAAACGCTTTCATCGCATTCCTTCTCGTGAACACGACCGTTAGCCCAAAGCTACATAGTAATTCTTCGTATTTTTACAATCATTAAACTATGCATGTATTTTTGAAAATTATTTTCATATTTTTAAAAGGATTTATATGCCTATCCTTTTAGTAGAGTCATATTTACATATACTTTTAATTGATGTATATCATGGTTTACATGTCTCATGTTTTTAATGTAAAGTTTTTTACTTACGATATACTTATATAATTTTTGAGATACACCTTGATTTTGTATTTAAAATCGATTTATAACTTTTATATACTCAACTATTGTTTGGTTATGTGTGTATATCCTAGTTTTGATGACTCTTGTATTTCTACTCATTTGTTTCTCAAGAATATTTTGATAAAATTCTTTTTTTGTTCCTTATACATGTGAATTTTATGTAAACTATATGATATACACTTGATCTTCATGTTATACATATTCTAGTTTACTTGTGTACTCAATTATTATTTGATTATACTTGTATGTCATAATTTGTATGATTCTTGCATTATAAATAAACTTTTTCAAAATGCAGCTTTGGATAAATTTCTTGAGATACATATTTGATCTTTTATGAAATTATTTCTATTAGTTTTGCTTCATGTATTTGTAAATCTTATAAAAACTATGAGATATACATCATTCTATCCTTAAGACACATAAGTTATGTAACCCCCTGATCCCTGATGTACGTATCACAGTATTAATGCTTGATACGATGTATAATATTGATTTGATCTTTCTAGTAGTTAGATTGAGTTGATTTCAGCTTCAAATATCATTTTCTAATATTTTAGATTTTTCAGAATTTTCTGAAATTTTTTTGAATTATTTTGGAAAAATCTCCGTAGTCGGTGTCGACCGATACCGATAATCGGCTCTACGATTTTTAATTCACGAACGGAGTTGAATTTAGAGAATCTGCTTTCACCTTGTGCCTTAGAATTATTTCGTCCTCGAAATTTTAATTCAGGTGTGAGAACAATATTTACATCCCCAAAACCTAAATGTTACGGGCCCACGACACTTCCGCTACGCACTCTGATATCTATAAGGAACTCAGGGTGAAGAATTATTGTAGTGAACTAACGCTAACGGATTGGAAGCAATAAGATGAAAAGAAAGCGAGAAGGAAATCGGATATTCTGGTTGACAACTGTAAGTAAGGAATACAAAAGAGTCAAGGAATGAATTGTCAATGATATTGTATTCTTTTACTCGTCGCTGGAATCCCCAAATTCAGATACAGATGAGTTTGAATCTGAATCTGACTGTACTGTTGGCAAGAGCCCGAGTATTGACCCAGGTAGTTACCCATACCAGGTGTGAACCTAAGCTCTGATACCACTCTGTAACGCCCCAATCCCAAGGATACGGAGACGTTATGGCGACGTACATACGCAGGGTGAAAACACCCTCGCGCGTACGTTAAGCCTCAGTACAGGAAATAGCCTCCATATACACAAGAGTTATCTTGATTCTTTTGTCTTATTTCCTTATTTGTCCCTATTTCTTTATCTATCATGCTCACTGATCTTTTCTGCAGGTATTCTTATACTTATTTAATGCTGGAACTCTTGTGTATATGGAGGCTATTTCCCATACTGAGGCTTAACGTACGCGCGAGGATGTTTTCACCCTGCGTATGTACGTCGCCATAACGTCTCCGTATCCTTGGGATCGGGGCGTTATAAGTTATGTGCCATATACTCAAAATACCCACATGTATACTCAATTTATATTTGGATATATATATAGATATATATCTGTGTGTGTGTGTGTATGTATGCTCTAGTTTTTATGAAATTTACATATATCATTGAAGTTTATCTTATATTTATCTCGTGTATTTCTTGATTATCGTGTTGGTAGAAATATTTAATGATTTGAGCTTATTGCTCACTTATCTTGATTATGAATTTTATATTTTTTTTGCAATTTAATGAATTTTTTTCATGATTTATGTCTTCATATTCTTTTAAAGCAATCTATATATCAATATATCTAATATGAATTTCATATGAGTTTTTAATGAATTTTTTAGAGCTTTATGGATCTTATTTTCATGAATATTGTATTTACATGATTATTGTTCACTCACCATTTATTTACTCATGATTTTAGATTCATGAGTATATATATGCTATATAAATTTTGAATGAAAATTCTTGTGTAGTTATCATATTTCATGAGATATATATAATTGGTTTCTTATTTGAAGAATCTTAAACTAGTTTTGAAACTATTTTAAATTAGTTCTTTTATTCTTTACTCGGTAGTGTTTTCAATTAGTACTCAACTATTTTTAAAATATTATTTTTAAAAATATCTACCCTTAGTGGGCGATTGGTTGGGTGATCATGCATAGTATGAATAATTTGATTATTCTTATGACTTGCATATTAGGTTGGTGATAATTATGAGATATACTCATTATTCTTGATATATGACTTTTGTGTATTCATTCATGATTGTTTATATATGTTTGTTCTAAATTTGATACCAATTTTCATATATATAATTGTGCACGTTGTAGTATTTTGTACATGTTTTGTGCATGTTGCATTATTTTTGGGCACAACTATCTATTTATTTTCTTGTATATACTCAAATGTGTGTGTTGATAACTTATACAAGCATATACATTATTTTTGTTAGTATTTATAAAAAGGGAGAGAAGTTCCTTGTTTTGATTTTTGATTCCTTCCCTTTTTATCAAAGAAAGAAAATGATTTTTTAGCAAATATGTTCAAATTTTCAATTGGTATCAATTATTACATTTGATATCAACATTTCAATTTTTTTTACTTGATATAAAATTTTAAATTTATTTCAAATCGTGTTGATTTCATTGGGTTTTATTGGTATTTAAATTGAGAAATTTTCAAATTGGTATCTATTGTTTGATTTATAATTGGTATTTAGAGTTGTGTTTCAAAATTAATATTCAATGGACAAATTTTTATTTCAATTGATATTCAAAATGTGTTTTAGTTTTTTTACCCCTTTGTTAATGGAATGACAAAAAGGATGAGAGAAATTTAGAGATTATATATGCTTGTTTTGCTTATATTGTTATGCATATTTATTTGTGCTTAGAGTCTAAATGAATATCTTTGTATGTTTTTTTATATCCATGAGTTAAGGGAGAGCTTTTATAGAGTACTTCTCTACTCCATGCATATATAACTCCATGAGTTTTGTCATCATCAAAAAGGGAGAGATTGTTGGCCAAAGGCCCATCACTCTACTTTTAATGATAATTAACTTATGTAGTTATAGTTACTAATGATATTGTGACACATAAGTTTTAAATTTAATCAAGATCATAAATTGGTGTTTAGCTTCAATAAAAGACTCAAAGTCTAGATTTTAAAGATAACACGGGTTGATTTAAGAGCTCAAACATAAAAAACATCAAGCATTCAAGATGAAGTCTAGCTCTATAAGATTTACTTTGGATCACATCTACTTGATAAAAAGATCTACAAGAAGACTTATACTTTGTGTTTGTGAGTTTAGAATTATTGTAAGAATAGATTATTTTTGATTTCTCAAGTTTATACACACACAATAGGTTGGTTTTCGGTTTAACCTATTTTTGATTTCATTTTTGTTTTCATGAATAGATTTCATCAAAAATAAGTTTACATTGATTTACACGTATTGGATATCATTCATAAACATTAGTGCTTATATTGTATTTAAAAAATTTATTTTGATGAGTTGACTTCATGAGTTTAGTTTTATTTTTATCAAAAGTTTATTTCTCATAAAAACGGTTTTTATAATTTCTATATTACATCCTTTTAGTTTTTCGATCATAACTTTCTAGTCTAACATTTGATTCGTGTGATTTATATTACATTATAAAGTTAACTTAAAGGATTATAATATCTTCTTATATAGTCATTTCTAAATAACAATGTTTAAAACTTCAAATTTTGATTTTAAAACTAAATGTGCAGTAGGACAACCCATTCATAGTTGTTGACAGTCATTTACAGAGAGCTCATCTGTCGCGGCTGATTATTTTGCACTGACACCTTTCTAGTATTTTAGTCGTAACTTTTTACTCTGATCTTTATTTGACATGATTCAAGTTGATTACAAAGATAACATAAATATCTACAATATCTTAATATATGACTATTTTCATATTCAACGATTTAGTTATCAAATATTACTTTTAAGTTGGCTTATATGCTTAAAATAGTTTTCAGAGTTTTAGTTTGACACCCTTCAGTATTTTGATCATATATTAAACCCAATATCTAATTCATATGATTTTTGTTTCATTAGAAAGATAACTTAAAAATCTATAAATTCTTCATTTATATGTATTTTCAAATTTCTTGCATCGTTTTGACCTTCAAAACTGTGTATGAAGTTTGCTTATGTGTAGGCCATTTGGCCTGTCAATAGTCCAACATAGCTGTCGATAGTTCTTAATCAAAACTTACCTATTTTGTCTTATAATGACTAATTTTCTATTCAAACATGTCCAAGTTCATTTTAATGGCTATTTCTTGATTCTAATGTATTTTAACATATTTTAATTGCTGGAATTGACGGGAATTGGTCTCTAAGCTTATCTAGAGGGTATTTTTACAGCAAGTTTTTACATAAGTTTTCAAAAATATTTCAAATGTTCAATTCTAAAATCTCTTGTAAAAGTTTTAGTGCTTTTGCTTTTCAATTCTCAATTTCTATTCTCTCACCTACACTTAAGCTCTCATTTCTATCTACTCTGTATGTGAGATGGTAAGAGAGTTTTGTTTATGATCGAGTATAGATCACAAGTGTTCATTCTTTGTAATTAAGTTGTTGAAAGTTGCAGCCTCGATTAAGCTTGTGAGCTTGTGGAACGAGTAAGGAATCTTGTAGGTGTTGTGGTACCGAGTAATTTTGCAGGATCAAGTTCAATTATAATCGAGAGCGATTATAATGAAATCTTCATTGCGGTGAAGGCGGAGACATAGAGCAAGTGATTCGAACCTCGATAACAATCCTCTGTCTTTACGATTGGCTTGCATTTAATCTCTCTAACCCTTACTCCTTTATATTATTGCACAAATATACTTGTTGCTTTTTATTCTTCTCTTAGGATTATTTGTTTGAACTCACTATACACCAAAAAAGCAATTACGCACTTCAACTATTATTTAAAAGGAATCACAAGGAGAATTCAGAGCCTTCACGGTGTATACGACTTCATTTCTTGGTTATGAGCTTGGATTCACTTATGTATTATATCTTTGTGTAGAATTATTATTGATAAGTCTTTATTTTTCACATAGATTAGCATATCTCTATTCACCCCCTCTAGGTGATTTCAGTGGTGTCATGCGCTTGACCTTTGGTTGCTCTTTGATAGTAATGAAGATTTCATTGATCAAGAGCTTTAGCGGAATGAAGCATTCCATCGATCTGTCACCTCGGAGCGAACTCGGAGAGAGGATTAGGATCGATTGCTTCTTGTAAGTGGGTTGCCCCCGATGTCGGTCTCGAGCATGGTCGGGGGCTTTATGATAAGACTTTGACTTCGCTCCACCATCGCCCGATTTCAAGGAGTGGTTGGAGGAAGCCTTCATCACCTCTTCAAGCTGGTGAAATCACCTAGAGGGGGGTGAATAGGTGATTAGCTAATCTAATGGTGAATTAATGCGAAATTAAAACTATTTATGTAAATTAAAAATTCTTAAGCTAAACAAACCAAGGATAACACAAGAGTGTAGCCGAATTCCCCGTGAAGGGCTCTAGACTATCTCCTCAAGATTCCTCTAAATAAGAGTTGAGGTGCCGCTATGGCTCTCTTGTTGAATACAAGTGTGAGCAAACAATCCCAAGCATATAACAATTAAGCACACAATATATCAAGCATATAATGAAAAACACCTAGAGGGGGGGTGAATAGGTGTAAATGCTAATATAGAAACTAAATGCGCTAAATGCGGAAGCTTAAAACAATCTTGCAATCACACTTAATACAACCAACAAGTGTAGCCGAATTTCCCGTAAAGGGCTCTGGACTAACTCCTCTTGATTCCCCTAGATAAGGGTTGAGGTGCTATATGAAGCTCTTGTGGTTAAGTACAAGTGAGGCACACACAAACAAGCCAAGCATATAAGGATGATAAGCAATATGAAATAATGTAAGGCAACACAAAGCAATATGAAGATATGGCAAAATGAATAATGCACAACACAAATGTAAGAGAGAGAGTTAGAGAAAATGGATCAAACGCAAACACAAAGATATGTTTCGAGGTTCGAGCCCCTAGCTCTACGTCCCCGCCTTCACCGAGAAGGATTTCTAATCCACTAAAGGAGTACCGAACTCCTCTCTCAACCTTACAATGCCACCGAGGTACTACAACCACAATCCACCTCTACCGAAGAGGGATAAGGCCCGTAGCCAACAACCAAACTCAATCACCTCTACCAAAGAGGGATACAAACCAATACCACTCCGATCAACCTCTACCAAAGAGGGATAAACAAATACAAGGAGGGTTTACAATAAGTGGTTACAAAGACCACAAACTATCTCTTTTTTCACAAAACAAGATCCTAATAGAATAGGATAGAAGATAAGCTCAAGTGTGGATAACAAGTGTTTTGATCAAAGAAAATCTCTTGGGAAAAATACCAAAATGAATATAGAAATTTAGACCAAGAAACAATTTCCCAAAACCTATTTTCTTTGAAATAACAAAACACTTTAAAAAACAAATAAGGTAGATCTTTTTGGCACTTTAAACTCTTCTGAAAACTTCTTTTAAAACCAGAGAGTAGAGAAAAATTAGCTTAGAAAATCCTAGCCAAAATCCCAAAGAAATGGGTTTATATAGGCCAAACAGAAAACTAGCCGTTAGGCTGATCTGGCAGCCTGACAGGCTTGCGGTCGACGGCCCGGTCGACCGCCAACGGTCACAAATATGACCGTTGGGCAATCCGGTCGACCGCTCGGCCGACCGCCCAGATACAGAGAGCAGACTTCTCTGCTCCGGTCGACCGCTCGGTCGACCGCCCAGATACAGAGAGCAAGGCTCTCTGATCTGGTCGGCCGACTGGCCGACCGGCCCACTGTGCCAGCAGACGTGCACAGGTCTGTGCACGTCGGTCGACCGCCCGGTCGACCGGCAAGGCCTGTCAGCACAGTTCTGGGTCAGAAACTGGGTCAGAAAAAACATGTTTAAAAAATCTTTTATCTCTTTTAAAAATACCATAGAAATTATTTTAACATTTATATTGATACACAAACTTGTGATAAAAATTTTAAGACAATATTAAACATTAGGAATCATTTTTGTGTCTTGCAAATTTTATCAAAAGCCAAAACATGTATTTTATCAAACTTGAATTTTTCAATACATGAATAGGAAAGTCAAAATAAGTTTGTTTAAAAGTTAAGCATGCATGTATAGAATGAAACTACTATACATAAACCAATTAAACTTGTTTGATCAAACTATTCATGAAAACAAATATCGGTTAAAAAAAACCGAAAAACCATAAAACGTGTGTGTTGTGCACTTGAGCATATCAACTATACTAAGCTTTACACATGGATCTAAAACACACTAAACTAAACTAGGATACCTAAGTCTTCTTGATGATCTTCAATCTTCAAGCCGACTCGATCCCAAACGTGATCCACCGAGTGCAAAGGTATGATCTTGATGCTCGGGCACTGGAATCACTTGTGAAAGCTTCCAAACTCCTCTTTTTGAAGCAATCACCAACTAATATCTTGATATATGATCTGAAACTAAAATCACAAGATTATTAGTAAACATAACTACATGAATTAATCATCATCAAAACTAGAGAGGAAGGCCTCCGGGCCAACTATCTCCCCCTTTTGATGATGACAAAACTCATGGAGTTATATATGCATGGATTAAAGTTAAGCTTCAAAGAAGCTCCCCCTTAACTCATGCATAAACAAATAAACATAATGAATATGCAATGAAGGCTCTTAAACATGAATGCATAGATATGCATAAACAATAAACATAATGAATATGCAATGAAGGCTCTTAAACATGAATGCATAGATATGCATAAACAATAAAAAGCTCTAAATACCAATGAAATGTTCAAAAATAAAATATGCTCTAGATACCAATTAAATTAAACTAAATTAAACTTAATATATGCAAAACATAAATATGCATATATAAAAACTCAAACAAACTCAAAATCTTTCTCCCCCCTTTTGTCAATCATCACAAAGGGTAAAAATCAAAAACAAACAAAATCTTCTCCCCTTTTTAATACAAAGAAACAATCATCAATAAAGGGGTAAAAGCAAAACCAAATCAATAAATTTTTCACCTTTTTTGTTCGAAACAATGAATAAATATAGGGTTAATAAAAAACAATGTTCTCCCCCTTTTGTCTAAAAGAAAAACAAAAACTAAATAAGGGTGACAATCAATTAAGGTACCAATTGAAAATATGTCAAAGTAGCATCTTGATACCAATTGAAAGTAAACATAGATCAATCAACAAATGGTATATGCGATATACATTCATGAAGAGAAAGATGTGAAGCTTCCCTACATAGATACATTACATGAAGAAGGGATGACAAGCCCTAATTCACATAAGGTACACTATACAATGCATAAGAGGAGATGTGAAGCTCCCCCGACACACGTGTACCACATAAAGAAGAGATGTCAAGCTCCTCAATACAAGATACACTCAATATGAATCTATATGTAGAAGAGATGTTAAGCTCTCCTTGCATATAGGCAATATAAATCAAAACTTTTGTATATTTTTTTTAAACAAAATTTTGAGATACCAAATTTTAAAACATTCAAATAAACATCTTGATATCAAAATAGAGTATTTTTCTTTTCAAACATATGATATCAATTTAAAATTTATTTTCTATCATAAAGTAAGGGAGTGGAAATACAAATACCAATTGAAATATGAAAATCGAATTTTCTCCCCCTTTATGAAATACCAACAAAACACATGCATAAGCTTGTTTAAGAAACCAATTGAAAATTGAATCAATTGAAACAAAGTTGAAGCTCAAGCTTAGCATAAACAAAATATATATGTATGAAAATTTTTAATACCAATCGAAATTGATACTATTGAAATTGAAAAACATACATACATACATACATACATACAAACATATATGAGTATACAAGAAAGGTCAAAATTGATACCAATTGAAAGAATTTCAATGATACCAATTGAAACAACAATAATGATCAAGTGTATACATCATATAACTACCACCCAACTCATGTTCAAGTTTAAAATGATTTTCAATATAAGGCATACATGAGCATGATCGCCCATCCATCCGCCCGTGGGATGGTAGGGGTTTTCAAAAATAGGTTTGAAAATTGAAGTATGATTGAAAAACTCTACCAAATGAAGAATACCGTAACTAGTTATGAAAAATTTGTAAACTAGTACGAAATCCTTCAAGTAAGGAATAAAACAAAATTATTTTTCATGAAAATATGAAATTCACAAAATAGTCAACACTCATAATCAATTAAGCATAAATATGACTCATGAAAACAAGCACATGAGTAAACAATAAATGTGAGTGTATAATAAAAGGTGAAGATCATAATCATGAAAATATAGACATTAAGCTCAATATTGCTTGAAATAAGAAAATCATCAAGAACTTATTTAATCTTCAAGGCATATGTATGTCTTATACAAAACTAAGGTATACATACATATCCAAAACAACGAGTCCACAAAGATATATGCATGAAGGCACGTGGCTCAAAAGGATGTATATGTATAACAATAATTTGGATAAAATGGACATATACATGAAGTTAAATATATAAACATAAAAACAAATCTAAAAATGAGAATACAAGTTTTAAAATGCATGGATCATCAAAACTAGACTATACTAGCACATCTAATGGTTCAAATAAGCATTCAAGCTCAAACATATATAGATTTATTTGGGGTCCACTATATGTACAAGTATATATCCTAGTTTTAATGAAAACTAACACTTAAACATATATTCAAATCATGAAGCATCAAAAACAAGATAAAATCATCATGACAAAACTAAATATGATTATTATGTAAATCAACATATTATTAAACCTATGATAAACATGATAGCTAAACAAAGGTGAGAACACTAAAATAATGGTCCATATTAAACATGGGTGTCTCAAAAGGCTATACATGTATGTCAAGAGTCTAATAATCATGGCATTTTCATAATGATCAATAAACAATGAAACATACTATAAACAATGAATATGAAAAGCATGTAAATTAAAACGGGAGTAAAGGATTGTCACCAAAACCGAAGAAGCAACTCTCCTTGTCTCCAAAACATGGTGGTCTTCCCACCCAACCTTCCCTGAAAGTGATGCATCCAAATAATCTCCTTTAAGTACGGAACTCATCCACTCCAAGGTACCGCTACTCTCACGTCATGTGAGAGCCCACACCTACATCATAAACAAGAGGGGTGGTCTTTGGTACCCACAACTTTTTGGGTCCATGGGGGTTAGTATCATTCCTAACCCAAACAAACTTATTTGCTAAATTAGAAACATGTATACGATCATAGCAAAATTTAGCAAGGTGGCCTTACATCCACAATGTGTACAAGTGTACACATGAGCATACAAGTGATGATGGTGTCCGTGAGGAGCATGTGTATGCCATGGGGGGTGTGCATGAAAAGATGGAACTTGTTTCTTTCGAAACAAAGATTCCAAACGTGTATGCCCAACAACACATTGGCTCAAAGTAGAGCCCAAACAATCAACACTCTTCTTCAAAACATTTATATCATTATCAATCAAAGAAGAAGTGTGCATGCAATGGGTGAAGTGTGAGATACTACCATAGCATGGCAAACATGAGAATCAATTTCATTTTTCAAAGATTTATTTTATTTAAATAAATTTCTAATTCTTTTGAAATAAAAACAATTTCTCTTTTTAAAGAATCATTTTCTCTTAAAACAAATTCAACTTTTGAAGACAAAACATCATTATTATTCAAAAGAGTTTCACAATCATTTTTAGATTAAAACTTTATTTTCTTTTAGTGCAAGATCAAGTTGAGACCTTAATGAATCCCTTTCATTATAGATCTCCACTTTCTCTTGCAAAACACAATCAAGTTTAGAAGACAATTTTTCATTTTCTTTAGTTAAAGCACAAGTCTTCTTTTTCAAAATTTTATACTTTTCAATTAATTTTTCACAAACAATAGATAGCTCTTCATTTAACACATGGGCATCAATGTTTTCATCACATGAAGAACTAGAATTAAAACTATCTAGTTGAGTTTCCGATTGTACCTCAAGGGAGTCATTCCCTTGGATCATGAAGCATTGTGAATCGGATTCTCCACTAGTCTCCTCCTCTTGTTGAATTGGCATTTGAAGCTTGGAGGTGGTGGTGGTGGTCAACATATTCCACACTGCAAATGCGGAATCAAAGTTAGAAGCAAGCATAAGATATCTTTAGGTAGCGTGCTTCTAATGGCCTCAAGGGCTTGTGCATTAGCCCCTATATGATTGCTATTACTAAGGTAGGATTCCTTGGTAATGGCAAGGTGAATCTTATATCCTAGGGTTTGTAGGTAAATGGACATCTTAGTCTTCCAAACAAGAATGTTGGAAGGGTCAAACATAGGTGGGGTCATGAAGGCCATGGGTCCAAACTATGTGTGTGCAAACAAGCAAATGCAAATGAAGATTAGCTAAATCAAGATCTCACTCCTAGGATGTTAGCCTAAGTATCGGAGCGTAGGCTCTGATACCAATTGAAAAACACCTAGAGGGGGGGTGAATAGGTGTAAGTGCTAATCTAGAAACTAAATGCGCTAAATGCGGAAGCTTAAAACAATCTTGCAATCACACTTAATACAACCAACAAGTGTAGCCGAATTTCCCGTAAAGGGCTCTGGACTAACTCCTCTTGATTCCCCTAGATAAGGGTTGAGGTGCTATATGAAGCTCTTGTGGTTAAGTACAAGTGAGGCACACACAAACAAGCCAAGCATATAAGGATGATAAGCAATATGAAATAATGCAAGGCAACACAAGCAATATGAATGATATGGCAAAATGAATAATGCACAACACAAATGTAAGAGAGAGTTAGAGAAAATGGATCAAACGCAAACACAAAGATATGTTTCGAGATTCGAGCCCCTAGCTCTACGTCCCCGCCTTCACCGAGAAGGATTTCTAATCCACTAAAGGAGTACCGAACTCCTCTCTCAACCTTACAATCCACCGAGGCACTACAACCACAATCCACCTCTACCGAAGAGGGATAAGGCCCGTAGCCAACAACCAAACTCAATCACCTCTACCGAAGAGGGATACAAACCAATACTACTCCGATCAACCTCTACCAAAGAGGAATACACAAATACAAGGAGGGTTTACAACAAGTGGTTACAAAGACCACAAACTATCTCTTTTTCCACAAAACAAGATCCTAATAGAATAGGATAGAAGATAAGCTCAAGTGTGGATAACAAGTGTTTTGATCAAAGAAAATCACTTGGGAAAAATACCAAAATGAATATAGAAATTTAGACCAAGAAACAATTTCTCAAAACCTATTTTCTTTGAAATAACAAAACACTTAAAAAAACAAATAAGGTAGATCTTTTTGGCACTTAAACTCTTTTGAAAACTTCTTTTTAAAACCAGAGAGTAGGGAAAATTAGCTTAGAAAATCTTAGCCAAAATCCCAAAGAAATGGGGTTTATATAGGCCAAACAGAAAACTAGCCGTTAGGCTGATTTGGCAGCCTGACAGGCTTGCGGTCGACTGGCCCGGTCGACCGCCAACGGTCACAAATATGACCGTTGGGCAATCGGTCGACCGCTCGGCCGACCGCCCAGATACAGAAAGCAGACTTCTCTGCTCCGGTCGACCGCTCGGTCGACCGCCCAGATACAGAGAGCAAGGCTCTCTGATCCGGTCGGCCGACCGGCCGACCGGCCCACTGTGCCAGCAGACGTGCACAAGTCTGTGCACGTCGGTCGACCGCTACCGGTCGACCGGCAAGGCCTGTCAGCACAGTTCTGGGTCAGAAACTGGGTCAAAAAAAACATGTTAAAATATCTTTTATCTCTTCTAAAAATACCATAGTAATTGTTTTAACATTTTTTATATTGAAACACAAACTTGTGATAAAAATTTCAAGACAATATTAAACATTAGGAATCATTTTTTTGTCTTGCAAATTTTATCAAAAACCAAAACATGTATTTTATCAAACTTGAATTTTTAATACATGAATAGGAAGTCAAAATAAGTTTGTTTAAAAGTTAAGCATGCATGTATAGAATGAAACTACTATACATAAACCAATTAAACTTGTTTTGATCAAGCTATTCATGAAAACAAATATCGGTTAAACTAAAAAAAAAAAAAACCATAAAAACGTGTGTGTTGTGCACTTGAGCATTCAACTATACTAAGCTTTACACATGGATCTAAAAACACACTAAACTAAATTAGGATACCTAAGTCTTCTTGATGATCTTCAATCTTCAAGCCGACTCGATCCCAAACGTGATCCACCGAGTGCAAAGGTATGATCTTGATGCTCGGGCACTGGAATCACTTGTGAAAGCTTCCAAACTCCTCTTTTTGAAGCAATCACCAACTAATATCTTGATACATGATTTGAAACTAAAATCACAAGATTATTAGTAAACATAACTACATGAGTTAATCATCATCAAAACTAGAGAGGAAGGCCTCCGGGCAAACATATAAGAGATATGAGTAATAAGCATAAGTAAGAAATAAACACAAGTGAGAGATAGAGAGAGCAATCGTAAACATGGGAGATTTGTTTTGAGGTTCGAGCACCCTTGCTATACGTCCCCGCCTTCAACACTATGAAGGATTTCCACTAGAATCGATCCCACCGGATCATTCGGTACCGCAACACCTACAAGGAGTTACACTAGAACTCTTGAACTCACTAGTCCCTCTCTTGTTCCCACAAGAACTATACACCGCAAGCATACTAGCTTGCCGAGGCCGCACCTCTACACCGAGCTCCTATAAAAACCCGAAACAACACGAACCTGCAAGTCCGCTTCCTTAAATACAAGAAAGAACACTTTGGTGATTTAAACACTTGATCACCTAAAATCACTCTCACAACAATTCTCCTATAGGATGGATTTAGTAATGGAAAGCTCAAGTATGTCTAAGAAAAACTAGGATTGAACTGGTGGTGAAAAACTCAAGAAATCACTTTTGAAAAACTCTTGATAAACTCTCCTTTTGATTTGAAAATATTGGCTCTAAAACATGTGGATAAAACCACTGATATAGGTAGGAAAAACTAGCCCAAAAACTCTCTTGAAATCTTGTAGAAAACAGTCTAAGTGAAGCCCCTTTTATAGGCTTCAGAAATGTGCCGTTTGAGGCAAACTCAGCAGTCTGCACTGCTGGCGGTCGACCGTCCGGTCGATCGGACAATGGTCAGATTTTTGACCGTTGAGCCAACGGTCGACTGGCCGGTTGACCGTTGCCTGGCAAATAACCCAGCGGTCGACCGCCCGTCGAGCCGGGCCATTTCTAGGGAGCAGAGACTCTCTGGCGGTCGATCGGCCCTTGGCCGTGTACGTTTGTGCACGTCGGTCGATTGCTCGGTCGACTGACTTCTGTCTCGGTCGACCGGCCGGTCGACCGACAGAAGGCCAGTGCAGCACATTTTAGGGATTAAGAACTTAGCTTTTTACCTTCAATAAAATCCCATAAATTCTCTAAAAATCTACAAAAATAAGTTCAGTAATATACTTTGATATTCAAACAAGTTTGAGTAAAAATTAAAATATATTACAAACATTTTGAAACCATTTTTGTAATATGAAAGTTTTGCCTTAAGTAAAAATCTGTATTTTTCCAAAATGATTTTCCAAATTGAAAACCGATTTTTTCAAAACTCCTCCAAATATAAAACAAATATTCTAAAACACTTTACAGCTTAGTGGTATGGATATGATCCACTACACATATATGATGAAATATCTATGTTTTTGACATTAAGCTCTAAAATAAGTTTTTGATAAAACACATGTATATTTATAAGCTTAAAAATCAAACGATATTTCCAAAACGAAAACTCTTTTATGAAAACACATATAAATCTTGTGTGTGAGTGTATATGAAACTTGAGCAATCCACCAAACTAATCTATCCTTTACATTATATCTAATAACAAAATCTTACTACAAACAAATCTAGACACAAGTCTTCTTTGAAGGTCTTCACTTGAAAGTCTTCTTCTTCTTCTTGACTTGGTCCAAAACATGATCCAATGAGCTAGACTCCTCTTGAGTACCTGATGTGGTCTTGATGCACAAGCTCTTGAATCAACACGTGTTAACTCCAAAACTTGACTTTAAATTCTTTATTGAAGCTAAGCACCTACTAAGATCTTGATCCAATATCTTAGACTTAATTAAACACAAGATCATTAGTACTATAACTACATGAGTAATCATCATCAAAACTAGAGCGATGGGCCTTTGGGCCAACAATATCCCCCTTTTTGATAATGACAAAACTCATGGAGTTATATATGCATGGATTAAAGTCAAATTTCATAGAAGCTCCCCCTTAACTCATGCATAACAATAAACAAATAGATATTTCCATGAAGTGCATAAAACTAAACAAATAAATATGCATAAACAAGGTGAGAGAAAACATGCATAAATCAAAAATTCTTTTCCTAAAAACTTTCTCCCCTTTTTGTTTAAACTTTCAAAATCATTCTCCCCATAAAATGCATAAACTGAATATATGCAAAAACTCAAATATGCATATATAAACGCAAAATCTTTCTCCCCCTTTTTGTCAATCATCAACAAAGGGGTAAAATAAAATAAATCAAGAATAAGGATATATATGCGATATACATTCATGAAGAGGAAGACGCTAAGTTAGCTTCCCTGCATACATGCATTACATGACGAAGGGATGACAAATCCTAACTCACATAAAGCATGATATACAATGCATAAGTGGAGATGTGAAGCTCTCCCTACACATGTATATCATATAAAGAAGAGATGTCAAACTCCTCAATATAAGATACACTCAACATGAATCTATATACAGAAGAGATGTTAAGCTCCCCTTGCATATAGACAATACATATTAAAACATTTTTAACACAAGTTATGATAATACTTAAACAAATTTTGATAATTACTCAAAGTAATAAAAAAATTGATGTACCATTTGTACATAAACAAAATTTTTAAGATACCACAAGATTTTGATACTATATGATATTGGAAATAGGTGATACCAATCAAAGTAAAATATTTTATATTTAGATACCAATTGAAATATATAGTAAATTTTGATACCAAATAAAAAGTAAACATTTGATACCAATTGTAATCGAAACCCAATTGAAATTGAAACATATTGATACAATTGAAGTATATTGTAAATTTTGATACCAAATAAATGGTACAATATGAAGTATATTTTGATACCAAATTAAATACCAATTAAAAATAATGCATAAGCTTATTAAAATACCAATTAAGATACCAATTGAAATTAGGATACAAAACAAGCTTAGCATAAACATAATTTGTGCTTTAAACGAGGAAGGCTATAGTAAATCAAGCATAATCAAATTATATATATATGTATGAAAATGAAAATACCAATAAAAATTGATATTATTTGAAAATTTGAAGCATACATATATAGAAAAACATATGAACATACAAAATAAATATCATTGTGATACCAATTGAAAACACAATGAGGATCAATGTATAGCTCATAAATAACTACCCTATACATGTACATGATAAAAAGTTTTCAATAAGGCATACAAGGCATGGTCGCCCATCCATCCACCCTTCAAGGATTGGTAGGGGTTTTCAAAATAAGAGTTTGAAAATAATTTAGTATAGTTGAAAACTCTAGCAATTGAAGAATAAATAACTAATGTGAAGTAATTTTTTGAATAAATAGTTAACGATCTTTCAAACCGGAAAACAAGACATATATATCTCATGAATCAAACTAAATGCACAAAGTTGACACTCAAAATCTATAAGGCTCAAAACTTCTTATGAAGATAATGTCATGAGTAAACAAATAAAATGTGAGTGTACAATCATGTGAATAGCATATTTATGTAAATAGTCAATGAGGCTCAAAATAAACATGAATATCTTTTTATCAAACAAATATGAAAATCATAAAATTTATTTCTCATTTAAAAACAAACTTCAAGGTATATGCGTGATTTATCAAAACTAGCAATATACATAGATATCTCAAACATAAAAAGCGTCCATAATAGTATTTGTATGAAGGCAAGTAACTCAAGGGTATACATATATATTATTAATTTTGAACAAAAATTACATATACATGAAGCAAAAACATGCACAAGGATAAGCAAAACAAGTGTAAATGAGAAAATCATCAAAAGTACGTTATACATGTACATGTAATGAGTACAAATGGGCAATGAAGTGCAAACATCTAATAATCAAGTGTAGCTCACTACTTGTACGAGTATATACACAAGTTTTGACAAAAACTACATCTAAACAAGTATTCACCTCATGAAATACAAACATGATTATTTCAATAAAAACTAAAACATGCTAAAAATCATCAAATATAAAAGCATGTAAATTAAATGGAGTTTAGAGATAGTTACCAAAACCATTAGGGCACCTCTCTATATCTCCAAACATGGTGGTCTTCCCACCAAAACTATCTTGATAGCGGTGCATCAATTTTGTATATTCATCTAGCCCATGCACCCACCACCAAGGCACCAAACCTCTCACGTCATGTGAGAGCCCACACCTACATCAAACACAAGAAGCGGGGACTTTGGTACCCATTTTCTTTTGGGTCCACGGGGGTTAGTTTTGTTTGGAACCAAATATTTTTATTAGCAAAATTTATATGGTTTATCTTATCATAACAAAACTTTGCTAAATGATCTTTGCGGCCGCAATGTGCACATTTGTACACTCTAGAATGCACATGAGGATGAGTGTGATCATGATGGGCAAAGTGTGCATATGTGCGCCGTGGGTGATGTGCATGTACATGTGGAGCTTGTTTCTTTTGAAACAAGATTTTCAATCTTTTATGATTGAATGCATAATTGCTCAAAATTGAGCTAAGACAATCTATTCTATTTTTTAAAAATTAATCTCATTTTATTGATAGTAACATGAAAAGCATGGTGAGAATGAGAATCAACATTCTTTTTCTTTTTAGAAAATTTTCCTTTCTTTTTTAACAATTTTTCTTTTCAAAGAGTTATTTTCATTCAAAGCAATTTCTTTTTCTTTTTCTACCAAAATAATCTTATTTTTCAAAAAAGTATTTCCTTCACAAAGATCGTTCAATTTAGAAGTCAAGAAAATATTATCCTTTTTCAACATCTCATTTCTTTTGAAATGCATTCTAATTTATTTGAAAAGAATCTTTTTCTTTTAACAAGGAATCAAATTTATTTTTCATTTTCTTATTGTCCTTTTTAAGAAACTCATATTTTTCAAGAAGTTGTTGATAAAAAATTCAAGCTCATCATATGACATATCAACATCTTCTTCTAACTCGAATTCAGAATTAACCTCAAGGGGGTTATCCCCTTGGACCATGTAGCACAAGTTGGAAGCATCACTTCCATCATCCGAGTTGCTCCCCACATAGTATTGCTCTTATTCACCAAGGAGGCTAAAGTGTTCCATACTAAAAAGTCGAATCAAAGTTAGAGACCTAGATAAATATTCATTTTAGGGCTGACTTTAAAACATTGATGGCTTTTTCATTAGCCTCAATGTGTTTCCCATTTAAACAATATGCATCTTTAATTGTGGCAAAATAAACATGAATACCTAAGGCTTTGAGGTACAATGACATCTTAACCTTCCAAGTTTGATTGTTTAAGAATATCAAAAGTGGGAGGTGACATGAAATCCATATGTGTGTACAAATATTTGATTAGCTATAAATGAGGATTTTTAACTCAAGGTTGTTAGACCCAAATCAAGAGCACGAGGCTCTAATACCAATCGAAATCACCTAGAGGGGGTGAATAGGTGACTAGCTAATCTAATGGTGAATTAATGCGGAATT